>JAEUBB010000065.1:92319-129163 GCA_018257885.1 Parmelia sp. 050094
TCGGTATAGGCTTTGGCGCCTGCGGGCGTGATGGTTTGATATCTGGTCGCGCAGGCGGTGGGTAAGGCGGTGGGGAGGGGGTCGGTACGGTTGAGGGAGGCGAGGAGGATGGTGGTGAGGAGGAGGGGGTAGGCTGAGAAGGGCAGCTGGGTGCAGAGACCAGGCCTAGCTGTTCTCTAGTACATTTTCCGCTCATCTAATTCGCATAGCTGGCAGTGCCAGGTACAATGGACAATAAACACCCCGCATTCTCTCATGCCAAGTTCCTCATTACCCCAAGCAACATCCCATTCTCCAACCGTCATCGGACTCCGCATTCATGATCCACAGCCCAAGGAAACTGACACACGGGAAAACGCATCGCCACAAGCTGGCTTTCCTCATCTCGGAAAGTGTTGACGCTGCCCGTCACGGCACTAGAGGATAAAGATCCAATCACATCGGATCGTTGCTGGGAATGATTGAGTGAAATGTGGGGGCGGAGGGCGTTCGAACTCGAGGCCACGAGGACAGCCATAATGACATGCGCAAAAGGACAAGGTCTCATGGGCCACAACGTCGCATATATAGACGGGAACTCTGATGCCTCAATCTGAGCTGAGTTGACCTCGTCGGAGAAATAGAAGAGACCAGACATCAAACATCCCTCCCCTCTCATGCAGCCTCACCACCACCGACCTCGCCTCGCTCCCCCTTCAAAATCACTCAGCCCACCCGAAAACCATGCACCCCCGTTTCCCCGCCGAAGCCAATACTACACTTCCCTCCCTTTTGCCCTGTCTTTCCCTGAGAAAAGGACGATAGACACCAGCTAGATTAGCGCTCGCCCTTCACGCCTTCTCCAACACGAAACGCAAATGCAGCGACGTCGATTCACTAACCATTGCAGACTACCGGCAACCCGTGCAGAGCGCACTCACTCGCCCTTCCAGCACGGCCGCTCGCTCGCTCCATCAGCCGACTGACTCCGACGAGCTTCCAGCGAGGAACAGGGATGCTCTGCCTCGAGTCGAGAAAAATCGAGAGGAACTCCTCGGTGATGTCCGAGTGGTTCATCACCGGAGTGGTATCGGTGCCGATGAGCATACATGCTTTGGCAGAGAAGTCGGATCCGGCTGGGCTGGCTGGTGACTGGAACGGGCAGCAGGCGGGACGAGAAGTTCTCAAGATTGGGGGAGGAGGATCCGTACCCGTGAAAGGGTACGCAGAGTTTGATGGTGCGAAGTCGGCTGTTGGTGTTGAGGAATGGGACCTGGAGGCCGCGAGGATGTTGGTCTGCGAGGGCGAACTGGCTGCTTGTAGCACGAGGAAGAATGATACAAGGCGCACGACGTGTAGCCGTCTGTAAGCTCTGACGTGCGAATGGCTTACGCTTTGGAACTGCGATCTCGTTGAAAAGATGTAGGAAGAGTTGGCTCACAATGGGGAGAAGAGGCTGTTTGTCGGGGAAAGCTGGCGGGAATCTCAAGGCCCACGGGAAAAAGACAGATGTTTGTATCGTCTAATGTAGGCATCCGAGACACAAGATGCTCTGATTTGCATCGGGGACGGATCTCCCCCCTTCCGTGCCCCGTGAGTCAAACCAAGTTGCAAGTTGAGCAATGCTGACAAGGCTATCATATCCAGCACAGTCCCGATATCTATCGGCTTTAGCCTCAAGCTCTCTAGGTATGAGATGGCCTTGCCAATGAAGCTGCTGGCCAGTATCCGCTTATATAAATAGGTCCCTCCAAAAGCCCATGTAAAGTGAAAGAGGTAGAAATAGGGACCTGTCGGTCCTCAAAGCTGGATAATGCAGTCGAGTCAAGTGTTGCTCTCTACGTAGACTTTCCGCTCGTTGCCCCTGACGCAGGCCCTCCTATCCCCATCTACACTGACATGCTCCTATCTAACTAATAACGTACCGCCAATGTTGATCTACGCGGGTTGACTGAACAGCATTCCTATTAGCAAGTTCGAAAGCACATACGCATGGAGCACGATACGGAAGGGTTTCGAGATATCGGCATTATAAAGTACGGGCGTAGACAGTGCCTAAAGGATTTCGGACTTCTCAACCACAGAACCCACTCGATGAATCTCAGTGTCCATTTTAGGACGTTAATATTGTGGTTCTGACTAGTAGAGCTGCTTGATGAAGAGGTTGCCTGAGCCACCAGCAATGCAGACTACGAAGTTGCCGTCAGTCGAGTAGTCTTAGTGTTCAAAGTGGGCGATGAAATGGACAGTCACTAGCGCGTGGGATACGAGGTTCTGTGTGCCAGGTGCCATGATAAGCCTCGTCAATGAAGAGAGAGACGAGCTTTGAAGTAATGCTTGATACTTTGAGAGCTTGGGTCTCGTCGTAGAACACAGGAACCAATGAGTCCGTGGAAAGAAAGACTGTATTTGGTATACCTAGAGCTTGAAGAGAGTATGAGAGGACAGTGCGAAAGTGCTTAGGCTTGGCGTGTCGTAACAAATGGAACTGCTGACTTAGTAGACTGGTGGTGAGCGGTTGCGTACAATGTGATTCTAGAGCGTTGAATAGCGTGACGTGTCTAGCGGAAGGTTTGACGACGTAGCAGCCGGACTCTCAAGATAGAACACTCGGGACTGCGTTCTGGTTTGCCGACACCTATTTTCATACGAGGCTTGTAAAGTAGCATATGCTTGACTGAGACCATGGTGGGGCGGATCATGGAGAAAAATTGTCGCATTCAGGATTACGATCTTTGGGGGGGGTAATTCACTTGGCTAGTACGAGCTTGGTCTTGTGGTCATCTGGGGGCAAGAAGCAAAATAAATGCGAAAGGACAGCGTAGATGACCACCGGTGAATACTCGATATATATTCCGATTTCATGCACTGTTGCCCTGCACTTGTTAGTATTCCAGGGGAGTTGTGGGATGGTGCTCCAGAATGCTAGGCAAATACATTGATGAAGATTTGCTAATGTCAATGATGCAGAGTAATTCATCAGATAGTATTATGCAGAATGCGTTTTCACTTGTAATCGCGACTGCGGAGAAGACGATGGGATCTCATGGAAGGGATTTTTTTTGGTCGGGAGTACTTGGCCAGCTCAAAGGCGACGGCCAGTCGATCGATGGCGCTTTGGTCCTTAATCCGATGTTAATCAGCGAAATATAAAGTAAAAATCTAATTTTCATGCATCGTTTCCCCCTACAAAGTCAAAGAGTAGAAGTGTCGTAATTCTGTCGCATCACGACATTCCCCGGTATCTGTACTGCGTACATGAAAAACACTTTACCAATCCGGTAGCAGCCCGTGCTCTACGGTACTTGAGGTGTGGGACAATTTTACCGACAATAGAGTACGAGGCTCAAGGCCAAAAAACGAAAAAAACGAGGTGGCTCGGTGGTGGCGTTAGCCGGAGACTGCCGGGGACACGAGAGCGCATGCAGTAAGACCAAAGAAGCTGTTGAAATAATGCCACAATGTAAAACCGGTTTTAGCACCTTTGCGCCAAAGTACCTATACGAATATTCGGTGTAGAATAATGCAGAGTTTGTTCGGAAGCCCCACGATTAGCTCCCACACAGGCTGCAGAGGGCAAATTTGGCGGAAGGGGCCCGAGAGCCTTTTGAAAAGAATGCTGGAATTTCAGTCACTCGCTAGAAGAGCCATCAGTACCTTTACCTATCAGTAGAGTAGTACCTATCATGATTTGTGAACAGCCGTGTTTATCAAGTTTGAGAGGCCCATCGCAAATTGCCAAGCGGGTGGACGGCAGTAAGGCCGAGATAAGAGGTCAGGTACGGCATTTAAGCACTATGTACTACTACTTAGTGGTAGGCGAGTGGTAGGCGTAGTGTGATACAGTAATAAGTGCGAGTGGACAGGATAAAATTGGAAAATACTTTTGAATTTATAAAGTACCGGCACCTAGCCCTGAACATTCCCGCGGATTCCACATCAGCCCTAAGCTTAGGTACCAGTCTAACGGCTTAGCGGTAGCACGAGGGGCCACTAGTCGCAGATTTAGTCAAGAACGTGCCACTCCTCACCGTTACCTTACCTTCCATGGTCTACCAAAATATGCTCGTAGAGCCACTCGTCTGCAATGCTGCATGGAACGAGGTCCATGTGCGCGGCATTGCATTCCGGTAAAATTGTCGCCATGCCCTCGGACATCCAAGTTCTACCATGGTACCGTAGTACCTGCCTGACTCTATGGACTCTCACCTCCTATTTTGACTCCTGACTCCTGAGTCTTGCATACAACATCTCAAATCCTGCAACCACGTCACTCGACCATGTTGCAGAATCGGTGCATTACCTTCTCGGAGACTTGTTTGTAATTCGATGCTGCAGTGTAAGCCAACAAGTCGAACTACTCGTATACGATAGATATTTGATGGAGAGGCAGGAGGCCATAGCCCCGGAGGCGACGTCTTGCGCTTTGTGTCTTATCCTCTCATCCTGCGTTTTAGGTGAGGCTGGAGCATGCTGGAAGGGCAATTTTAAGATTTAAGCTTCTCGGAGGATTGAAATCCCGGTCCCGCCAACGATAGCTGGAGATCCTAGCGCATCAAAACGACAGCCTGCTCCCTGCTCCCTACTTTAGACTTACCGCTGGACCTGCAGCACTAGCACTCGTTCGGATTGTCCAGCATGAGTGAGCAGGGGGCATGCGGACGCTATACCTTGTTGAAGCGTGCAACCGTTGCCCCCTGAAGCATCCTTTCCGCATCTGCCACTCCTCCTATCGCCCTTTGAGACCGCTCATGCTCATGCTCATGCTCATGCCGCGTAGCCCCACGTCACTCTTTGACTGGCCGCGCCCCCTCCAGGGCCCCCTCCAGGCTCCCTGAGCATCTGTTTGCCCACACACCAAGTGAAGGACAGTCTACCCACGAGTACCAATGTTTGTTGAAGGTTCAAGGGTGGGCAAGTTGGATTACTTGGCAGGATGTATTATTTTCGCGTCTCGTACGAGCTTGTAAATCAACAAAGTGCCACTGTCGCAAGTATAGCCAGACCTATCACAGCGACCCAAGCTATGCAGGGTCAACCGTGTTTCGGCGCCCCCCAGTGCCCCCCCAGGGGTCAGGACCCACAATTAAAAATAAATTCATCACTCCTGCTGGCTCGCAGTTCGCAGATAACACCAAAAAAAATAGGAATAATGAGTCTTGGCTCTGTCATAGGGGAACCCTGTCATGGACCATAATGCCCATGCCCCCCCCAAATCCAATGATGGTGCCTCATCCGCCCTAGGTCCATTGAGAGCAAACTGACTTGCAGATTCCTTCCTGACCACTCTACGCGTCTTCTCTCACCCTCTCTCCCCAAATCTCCTTTCCATTACCCTACAGGTCCACTATCCTGTCCTTCGTCCCAAAGATAGTGATCCCTTTGATCATATCTCTTCTTTATCCGACAACTCACATTCGTTTGGTCCTGCACGAGTATTTTCTTTAGTCTCAGCCGCCTTTTCATTGACAGCTCAACACTGAGCGGCGATTCATTCACCCGCCACAGCCTACCAAGCACTGTTCCCCACGAGCACAAATGACAGGTATCTGATTCTCTGCTTCCAGCAGCAGTCCCTTCGGGTACTGACACCATGGCTGCTCGCCGGTCTCTGTGTCGGGGCCTGTTGGTCTTCCTCTACACATCTACAGCCTTCGCTCTTCGCTACGATCCACAGCAACTGTTGTATAATATTAATACTAATCAAACAGCCACCGATCCTCTCGACTACTACGGAAAATGGGAGAACCATACCTTCCACCCGTCCCCCTCGAACTGGCGAATGCCTATGTACACTCTCATGCTAGATCGCTTTGCCAATGGGGATCCCAGCAACGACGATGCCAATGGCACACAGTATGAGCACGACCTGACCCAAACTCAGTTGCGTCATGGAGGGGATATAACTGGATTGAAGGATAGTCTTGACTATTTACAAGGGATGGGCATCAAGGTCAGTCGTTCTGGGGGCTTTTGGCAGGCTCCTCCACGTCTGCTGATACATGAGCTGTAGTCCTTGTACATTGCCGGCAGCCCGCACATCAATCAGCCTTGGTCATCCGATGGCTACAGTCCTCTAGACTTGACAGTCCTCGATCATCATTTCGGTACCATCCAGCAGTGGCAAGATGCTATTGCCGAGATTCATTCACGAGGGATGTACGTGGTCATGGATAACACCATGTCGACGTAAGTTGCCCCCATGTCCTTTCCCACTCTTTGAAGCACCTCGCTTATGGCTTGTATACTAGTATGGGCGACCTCATCGGCTTCGAAGGCTACCTCAATACATCCACCCCCTTCAACCGATTTGAACACAACGCGCTTTGGAAGTCGGATCGGAGGTATCACGATTTCGACTTTGGAAACAATGAGTTGGACAGTTGTGATTATCCAAGGTTCTACGGGGATGATGGCTATGAAGTCTTGAATTTGACAGATTTCCTGGTTGGCTGTCGTGACAGTGAATATGATCAGTACGGCGAAATCGGAGCCTTCGGCAACTATCCAGAGTGGCAACGCCAAATATCAAAATTTGCATATGTGCAAGATCGCTTGCGCGAATGGCGACCGGACGTACGGGCAAAGATTGAACACTTCGCATGCATCACTCTGGGCATGTTGGATCTGGACGGTTACCGTATGGACAAAGGTCTGATGCTAACGCTTGATGCCGTGGGTAACTGGTCAAGCTCAATACGGACATGCGCCAAAGCATTGGGAAAAGAAAACTTTTACATATCCGGCGAAATCGTTGCAGGAAATGCCTTTGGTGCGGACTACATTGGTCGAGGCAGGACGCCTGATAATTATGTGGACAATGTCACCCAAGCTGTGACAATGACCAACGCTTCTGAGAACGACAAGTACTTTATTCGTGATGTAGGCCAGAATGCCTTTGATGGCGCAGCATTTCATTATACGGTCTATCGCTTCTTGTGCCGACTGTTGGGGTAGGTCGACCCTTCTTCTTGCTAGTAACCAAATCGCTTACACCATCTTAGTATGGATGGTAGCTTTGCAGCCAATGGAGACCCACCTGTGGATTGGATCTCCTTTTGGGAAGCGCTCCTGCAAACAAACGATATGCAGAATGCATATACTGGGGAATTTGACCCAAGGCACATGTTTGGAGTTACCAACCAGGATGTATTCCGCTGGCCAGGCATCGGAGGCGGTACAAAGAAACAACTATTAGGCATTTACCTCACCACATTACTCCTTCCCGGAATTCCAACCCTGTATTGGGGTGAAGAGCAGAATTTCTACGTTTTGGACAGCACTGCATCCAACTATGTCTTCGGAAGGTCTCCAATGACTTCAGCACAAGCGTGGATGATGCACGGTTGCTACAAAGTTGGAAATTCAAAATATTATGACTTCCCCTCGGACGCCATTATCTACGGATGTGAAGACACCAGTATTCCTTTAGATCACCGGGATCCTTCGGCTTCGATTCGAAACATCATCAAGGCTACCTACGAGATGCGGGAGAATTATCCTATACTTAATGATGGTTTCTTTCTTGCTCAGCTCTCCAAGCAGACTCATCCTGTCTACCTGCCAGGAAGCCAAGGACCCGGGGACAAGAAAACTCCCACAGAGATCGGACTATGGAGCTACGAGCGAGGGAACTTCAAAGGCCTTCAAGATCTTGGTCCGCCGGCCTGGCTAGTGTACATGAATGAGCAAATCAATAAGACCTACACGTTCGATTGCTCCGATCCAAGTTCGGCTCTAGTGTCACCTTTCGAGGCATTTCAGAAAATCAAGAACCTGTATTTCCCGTATGAAGAATACACACTGGAAAATTCTAGCGCCCATCTCAGTAAGTTGACACTTGCGTGTGGGCCATGTTGAGTTGGCGTGCTTTCTTGTCAACGGTTTACAAGGAGCTCAACCGAGGCTTTTTGTTTGCAACTTGATTTCTTGCTCTCCTTTTGGTGCTTCGCATACTGTTTGTTTGCTAACGTTGATTCCTATTAGACAATGACACCAAACAGGCATTCGCAGGCTGCCTTTCCCGAATCAACTTTGGAGCTTGGGGTTACAAAACCTTTGTCTTAGCGGAGAATTATGTAGCTCCTAGACCGGTCATCACCAAGTTTCTCCCAGGGCACGACTTTCGCATGATCTCCAACGAGACTATCCAATTCGAGATCCATTTCTCCCAGCCGATGGATTGCGACCAAATCACCAACACAATTTCGATCAACTCCACCACTGCGGAGGGCGACGTGGCACAAGTTGACGGGAACAGCGTGCAGTGCAGAAATTTGTCAGCTTCCGAGGCTGATCATTCTCCATGGTCTGGGGGGGTAGATACGGCTTTTGTTTTCGCTGCCAAGTTGGTGAATGTGTCCGATGGAATACATCAAATCAGTGTCAGCAACATCAGTCTTGCTAACGGAACGGTTTCTACAGGGGTAAGTCGTCAGGGTTTTTAGAACCTAGTACATATTTACTGACTTGACTCAAGAGCTCCGATCATTTCTTGGTACGCATTGGTCAGGATGACAATCCAATGGTCTTCGTTGGTTCCGCAAATTATAGTTCGACTTTGCTCTCGATAAATAGCAAGAACAACTACACCATTTCGCACAAAGCACCTGGCGCTGACCAATTTCGATACTCACTAAACTTCGGCACCACTTGGAGTAATTGGCAACCGTATGGAAGTGGCGGGAACACCACGATCGGCCCGAAGGTGTGGTCAGGTACGAAACTTCAAGAGTGGTCTGGTGAGCATGTCATGGTTCAATACTGGAGTCGTCTGGCTGGTAGCAGTGATCACTGGCAAGAGGGCGACGTTGGCAACCCACTCAATACCACACGCCGCTTCCCTCACCTGTTCGTACACGGCACTTTCAATCAGTATGGCTTTGATGCAGGCCTTCAAAATGAAATGAAACAAGGCAAAGACGGCCTCTGGAGATTCAACTTCATGGCTGAGTGGCCTTCAAACGTATCACTCAACGCATGGGGGATGAATCCCGACGGCCAGCCAGACCAGACCAAAAACTACGGTGACATTGATGGGGACATGATATTAGATCGGATTCCTCCACTTTCGCTCATTCAAAATCAGATCAACATAACTGAAGCCCCACCATCACCATACCTGGCCAACCAAATCGTGCTCAACGATGGCAGCCTGCGTTATGAACTCGTAGGTGTAGGCAACCGGTGGTCACAGCTGGCTCTCTACATCTTGCTTTGGATCATTCCAATTCTCACCGGAGCGACTGGTGTCTACGTTTTTATCAAATCCTTTTACCGTGTCAAATTCAACGAGATCGGTGTCATGGAAGAAAAGAGCATGGTTCCACTAGCTGTTCGACGCAGATTCAAGCCCTTGGTCAATTTGAAACTCGGAAAATTAAGCCAATACTCTGAGCAGCCTCAAAATGATTCCGCCATGGTCTCGAGAGAAATTCTTCCCATTCCCAACACACCTGGTCAGGTTCAGGCTCCACCAGTATTCCCCACGGATGAAAATAAGCGAACTGTTCTCATCGCGACTATGGAGTATGATATTGAGGACTGGGGTCTTAAGGTCAAGATTGGAGGCCTTGGAGTCATGGCGCAGTTGATGGGCAAGAACCTCGCTCACCAGAACCTCATTTGGGTTGTGCCGTGCGTTGGTGGTCTCGATTTCCCTGTTGATACCGTGGGAGATCCTATCATAATTCACATCCTGGGTACCGCATACGAAGTTCAGGTCCAATATCACGTGCTCCGCAACATCACCTACGTCCTCCTCGATGCCCCAATTTTCCGACAACAGACGAAATCAGAGCCGTATCCACCTCGTATGGACGATTTGGATAGCGCTGTCTACTACTCGGCTTGGAATTCTTGCATCGCTGAAACGATTCGACGATTTCCGATTGACCTGTACCATATCAACGATTATCATGGAGCAGTAGCGCCATTGCATCTATTACCCGAGGTCATTCCCTGTGTGCTTTCACTACACAACGCAGAATTTCAAGGGTTGTGGCCAATGCGGAACCAAGAGGAACGGGAGGAGGTGTGCGCAGTGTACGATCTTGATCCAGCTGTCGTGCAGAAATACGTACAGTTCGGTGAAGTGTTCAACCTTTTACATGCGGCAGCAAGTTACCTTCGCGTTCATCAAAACGGTTTCGGAGCAGTCGGAGTCTCGGCCAAGTACGGGAAGCGCTCTTTTGCTCGATACCCCATCCTATGGGGTATCAAAGAAGTTGGGTCCCTTCCTAACCCTGACCCTACGGATACTGCACCCTGGAACAAGAAGCAAGTTGAGACCGAGACCATTGTGATTGACCAAGAACTCGAGAATGCCAAGCCAGACCTGAAACGCCAGGCACAGGAATGGGCTGGGTTGAAGCAAGACCCAAGCGCAGATCTCTTCGTCTTCGTTGGTCGATGGTCTCAACAGAAGGGTGTTGATTTGATCGCTGATTGCTTTCCTTCCGTCCTGGAAAACAATCCCCAAGTGCAACTTATCTGTGTAGGACCAGTGATCGACTTGTACGGCAGATTTGCCGCAATCAAATTAGCCCGGATGATGGAGGTCTACCCAGGACGAGTATTTTCGAAACCAGAGTTCACGGCCCTACCACCATACATTTTCAGTGGAGCTGACTTTGCGTTGATGCCATCTCGAGATGAACCCTTTGGCTTGGTAGCTGTGGAATTTGGTCGCAAAGGTGCATTGTGCGTGGGCGCAAGGGTCGGAGGATTAGGACAGATGCCTGGCTGGTGGTTTACGATTGAGTCGACGACAACAAAACATCTCATACAGCAGTTCAAGATCGCCATCCAGGGTGCCTTGTCAGCGAAACCAGATGTCCGTGCTATCATGAGAGCTCGCGCTGCAAAGCAACGATTTCCTGTAGCGCAGTGGGTCGAGGATCTTGAGAAACTACAATCTACCGCCATCGATATCGTTCATAAGAAAGAAGCGAAGAGTGCTCGACAGAGCCGCTTCAATACTCCCGGCAACAATACTCCGACACAGTCACGACGTCCAACGCCTGGGCAATCCCGAGCTGCTTCGAGAGCCCCCAGTCCAATTCGAGGCCGTTCGAGAACTCCAGCACACTCTCGAAGCGCCAGCAGAAACGTCAGTAGAGCTGGTAGTCCGGTCAGGGCCGAATCACCTCCACCATTGCCCAATGGAGGCCTTGGACATAAGTATGGACCAGGTCACCGGAAACGGCTGCGCAGAAAGCGTGGTAGCGGGGTGTCGAGTATCGTCCCAGTATCTGAGTTCGAAGATGATTCTAGCGCTGATGAAGAGATTCCGAGGAAATCTCGACGGTCGTCGAGGAACCGCATGTCGGATTTCAACCCCCTTCAGATGATAACTTCCCAGGTGCCTCTTCCGAACGCACCTTTCGCTGCCTCTGGTCACTCTACACCTCAAAGACACTCAATGATAGGCACCCCGTTGGCCGAAGATTGGCTCGCGGACTCTCCGCGGCTGACCAAGAATCCTAATATCTCACTGTTGAGCTTGCCCAATGTCAAAGGTGAGGACACTGGCAAGAAGTCAGATTATAAGCTGGAACACGTCAGCCCATTCTTCACGGATCCAAAGAAGGAATACACAGAGGCGTTCGAGGCGAAACTTGCGAAGCTCAATGGTAAAACATCTGAGGACCAGCTGTGTATTGAGGAATACCTTGTCAAGAGCGAAAAAGCCTGGTATGGGAGAATGCGCATGGCAGAGATGGGCAAGTCTAGACCAAGCAGTCCAGCACCCTCGGTTTTCAGGGTGGACCGTCATCTCACTCCTTCACCAACTCCTTTCAATGAGTCTCCTGCAGGGTCTATTTTCGAAGGGAGCAACTTGGGACCAAAAGATGATTTCAGGAGCGACTCCCGACTTGACAATCGGGATTCGAGAACAGACACTATAGACGAGTTCCTTTTGGGGGAGAATTACACTGCGCCTACTGGCCTGAGACACTATCTCCGAGTCCGCTTCCCCTTCTCTGAATGGCCAATGTACTCTGTCCTCCTCGCCTTCGGCCAGATAATCGCCGCCAACTCTTACCAAATCACACTTCTCACGGGTACCGTTGGTGAAGCCGCTTCCAAACTCTACGTCATCGCTTCGATATACCTCATGGCATCTATAATGTGGTGGTTCCTTTACAGGCGACTGCAGACCGTCTACGTCCTGTCCATCCCATTCATCTTCTATGGCTTCGCCTTCCTTTTCATCGGTCTAGCACCGTTCGGTCCCACCGTTGTCGGGAGAGGATGGATCCAAAACGTCGCCACAGGCCTGTATGCCGTCGGATCCGCTTCTGGCTCTGTGTACTTCGCTGTCAATTTCGGAGACGAGGGTGGTGCCCCTGTCACTAGATGGGTTTACAGAGCATGTATCATTCAAGGCACGCAGCAGATTTACGTTGTGGCCTTGTGGTACTGGGGCTCCGCTTTGACCAAGTCATCCGCGCACGGAGCCACGGGCAGCTCCGCCGCAATGGCACCTACGAGAGTCATCATACCAATTGGTATCGTTCTTGCAATCGTGATGTGGAGTGTTGGCTACGTTCTCTTTTATGGTCTACCGAAGTATTACAGACAAGCACCTGGCAAGATACCTTCCTTCTACACCTCCCTGTTCAGAAGGAAAATCATCATCGTACGACTCCCACTCCTTTCCCTTATAAATTCAAAGTTTACTAATAAACCTACCAGTGGTTCTTCGTCGTGATCATAATCCAAAACTATTGGCTGTCGGCACCATATGGTCGTAATTGGCTCTACCTCTGGTCCTCCCAGCACGTTCCCGCTTGGTCCATCGCCGTCCTCGTGATCTTCTTCTTTATCATCGTTTGGGCCGCCCTTCTCTATGTCTTCGCCCTCCTCTCCGAATCTCACTCTTGGGTCCTGCCAGTATTTGCCATGGGTCTAGGCGCCCCGCGCTGGGCGCAAATGCTCTGGGGGACGTCAAATATCGGTCTCTACCTCCCATGGGCTGGTGGTCCAGCGGCGTCCGCGATCGCTGGTCGGAGTCTCTGGCTTTGGCTTGGTGTCCTTGACTCTGTGCAGGGAGTCGGTTTCGGCATGATACTCCTACAAACATTGACGCGCTTCCACGTCTTCTTCACGCTCATCGCGGCACAAGTCCTCGGTTCCATTGCCACTATCTTGGCGAGAGCTACCGCACCCGATAAGATCGGTCCCGGCGATGTCTTTCCCGATTTCTCATCTGGCGCCATGCCGGGACTCGGAAAAGCGTGGTTCTGGGTGGCGCTGCTGATGAACCTCGCAGTACCGGTTGGATTCTTCATGTTCTTCAGGAAGGAGCAATTGAGTAAACCCTGATTGAATGCGCTTGTGGAGGCTTGCTCGTCTACTGGAGGGTATTTAGCATCTATGCTTCTCTGTTGCCATAATTGATACAATGTGCTTTATGATATTAGATCTTTGCGTTCTAGCGGCATTTGGTCATTGGCTTAGGTTCAACGGGTACATAGAGGCGGAATTAGTGTCATGTCTCAATAGTGTGAAGACATGTCTGTCTATAGATTACTTCCCTTCGGCTGAAGAGGTATAGAAACGATTGAAGAATTCAATTATCCGAAAGGGGGACGTTTCCCCTCTAATGCGGTTCAAATCTCGGTGAACTTGGCCTCAGGAAGTCTGGAAATTGGTGGGCTTCGGCATCACGGTGCATGCGTTTCATGGGCTGAGCTTCTTTGCATGTTTGTCAGTCGCTGTTCATGCAGTGAGCATACTCAACGAATCATCGAGCCTCGATGCGCAAAATCTGAGGACTGGACTCGGAAAGCGTTTCAACCAAAGCCTCACCCTTTCATTGTTTCCGTACGGAATTCCTCGATATCGAAGGCAAGGCTTCGTCGCCATTTTCTGATTTCGAGAGCCGCGAGGGGAAAAAGCGGGTGAGAGTGTACGTCATACCTATATTTTTGAACTCTTTTCTTGTTGGCGACCGTCCTCGGCTTCAATATCGAAGGCGAGGCTCTGTCACGACCGCAGAGATGTCCAATTACGGTTGGCTAGGAGGACACAGATGCGGTGAGATTGACTCATTCTTGATCCTGAACAGAGTCGGAGATCTTTGAGATATTTGCTGTCAGCTGGCATGTGCTCTTCGAAATTAGCAGAACAGAGGGGGTCTATCATGATCCGGTCGTTAGGAGACGAACCTCGAGGGACGAATGATGATACACATAAAAACCAGAAATTGTCTTCTAACCTTTTGGTATCTTACCAAAGGGAAAACACGTGAGCGTGGTACAGCACATAGACCTTGCAACAATTTCAGACGACAGTGGAAACAAGTACGCTACAAAAAATTGCCAATGCGCCAATGATCCCCCCAAAACCGAATGAAGTAGAGTTGACGGAGACTTACAGTGTCCTCACCCAATATCCAAAACTTTCTCCCTCCACTCCTCACACCCTCCGCAGGCCACAAAAGCCCTTCAATTAGGCGGAGGCAGATCTAGGCAAGGCTGAACAGCACAACAACCCAGACACATCTCCATCACCTCCTCCGCCATCAGACTCATCCAAGGCTTCCCCCCACACCCCGGCACCGGACACGCGGGATGCTTCCTCGCCTTCTGCCAAAAATCCACATACACCCTCCTCCCATTCACATTGCTGACATGCGTAAAGTACAACTCATTCCTCCACGGCACCGCCCGATTATGCAACGTCCTCAGCGTCTGCTTGCGACACTGCATGCACTTCCACCCGTCATCCAACCGCTCATAGCAATCGCACAGCCCCCACCTTTCCCCGTCCGCATACGCCTCCAAGCTGTGCCTCTTACACAGCACCGCCACGCCGCCATCGATCCGCGTGCTCTCGTCCCGCCACTCCTGCGCCGCGTACCCGTCCCTGCAGTCCTTGCACACGTGATGCGGGCCCGCGTGCGGATCGTGCAGGGAGAGCGGATGCCAGTATCCGTCCGCTTGGCGCGGGGGTGGGAGCAGGCCGTCGGGCCTGGGGGGGTGGTCGCGCCAGTAGCCGGGGCATTCGTTCATGCGGACGGGGTCGAGGGAGGTGTTGGGGCAGGGGGTGTTGTTGTTGGGGACCGTGGTGAGGCGTTCGGAGCACTGGGCGCGTTGGAGGCGGCGGCGCTGGACGGCGGCGCTGATGGGGACGGGGATGCCGGAGGCGTACAGGGCGGTTAGGTCGCCGCGGTTTAGGTGGGCCATGATGCTGTTTTGGATGGGGGGGATGTGGGCCATTACGTAAGAGATGTTGGCGTAGGGGTTGGCCATTGTGGGTTGTTTGTGGTTCTGGTTCTGGTTCGTCGGCTGTTAGATGGGTTGATGGGGGGGTAAGAGGTGAGGGAGTGGGAGAGTTGCGTGCGATACAGATGGCTTGGTGTGTGTGATGGAGATGTCAGTATGGAAATACTCTGCGTCTCGAGATCCATTTGATTTGATATGGGGCAGACGGTCGCCTTGTTGTCTGTTGCTCTCAATGGACCTTGTCCTGGAAGACCATATCCAATTTCTCTCCGCTTTGTCCTGTTCATGCCAGTCTTTGATGCTTGTGCAGCTGCATACCCAGGTCCTTTATTCCATATATAACTCGTCGACATTCTTTCAGCCACGAAACCAGGACCAACCATTCACCCACTAGAAGCGTGTCTCTTTGTCTCTGTCGCTAATTCCGGTCACAAACGCCTCCCCCCCATCACAGTCATTACAGTACAATCACCTTGTCGCGCAGCTTCCTACCCACCCTTGCTCTCGGCTCCTGCCGCGGCATCTTGGTCGTTGCCGACAGCGGTATGGACAGGTACAAAGCTCTTCGTGTGCGCTCGACCAGTCAAGGCGTTGTCTTTGAGAGGGAGAAGCGTGAAGTGTTTTCCTGACCAAAATGTCAGCAAGTCCACCTGTGCGAGCCAGTCACGAGCATCAGCTTGCCGTCCCAGTCGCGAAACACCACCTCCATCACGTCGCCCTTGTCGTAATTCAAAAAGGCCCCCCTCAAAATGGCCCTGTACCCCGTCACGGCCCTCACCAGCTCCCGGCCCCGCCTCGCAGTATCCCCCCCGCCGACCGCCCGCGCCGTCCCCCCTTTCCCTCCCGTGTCCTCGATCCCAACAGCCGGTACCTTCAACGTCACCTTCCCCGCCTCCTGCCCCCGCGCCCACTCCGCCGCCCTCTCCCACGCCTCCTCATTATAAACCTCCCACGCCACATCCTCCGGCTCCAACTCTCCCACCGGCGACGGACATGGACCCTCGTAGCCGCCCCACCCTTTCCCCTCCACCTTCTCCCTCGTCATCGTCTCCTGCCATTCCAATCCCCACCCTGTGCCTCGCCCCCCGTCCCGTCCCCGTCCACCCTGCCACTGCTCTAGCTGCTGCAGCGAGACGAGCTTGTCCATCAGTTTCGACGCGTTGAGCGCCGGGACGTTGCGGCGCTCGGATTGTGGATCGTGGGACGCGGGGATGGTGGTGGGTTCGTTTTCTTCAATTTCGGAGGAGGTGGAGAGGGCGTCATTCATCACCGCGTCGGCGTCGGCGAATTGGGCCTCGTGGGTGTGGCTGGCGCGGTGGGCATCTGCGTTCGCGGTGGTGTGTTCTGCCTGTGGTGCGGCGGGGGGAAGTTGGTTTGGGCCGTCGTCTTCTTCTATTGGAAGGAGCGATGCTCTATACTTGCCTTTAGCGTTGCGGCCACGGGCTGCTCTCTCTTCTGAGCCGTCTTGGTTAAATTCCACGTCTTCCTTCTCCTCTGTCAACTCCTCGCTCTCGGGGGGGCTATAGGATGGGCTACCGAGAGGAGTAGAGTGAGAGAGTGAGTCCCAAGGCCTTTCGATATCCATAGGATGAGCCTTCTTACGATGTTCTTCCATGATGTGTACAGGGTAGCACACAGCACAGGCACTGGAAGCAACCTTGTCTTTTCGGTTATTGATACTTCTGGCTTGCGGAGACTGAAACAGTAATGTCTGAGGGACAAAACAAGTGTTGGAACACACATGTTGCAGATGGAATTTCAGGACCAAGTTGTGTAATGTTTGGCAAACAGTTCTCGTACGGGCAGCAGGCGGGAAAGTGACACTAAGGCTCGCTTATTCGTCAATCATCTTCTTCGGCGATGCTCGAATGCTCAATCCTTTATCTAGATGTTTCTGCGAGGTGAATGCCAGGTATGCGCTCTTTGTCAGTTTTCATTTGAACACAACTAGAATCAGGGGACGCCAAAGTGCATTTCTAAAAAGCAAAGAGCTGGAAGCGGGATTGTTTGTTGTATCTTCCGAAGTGCAGCAAAGGCCCTCTTAGTTCAGTCTGCTACTACAGCACACAGTACCCACGACTTGAAAGCACCGGACATGTCCTGCATGCTCATGCGCGGCAATGAGAACAAACTGCGACCAGAGATTGAAGGTCCTGAGGGGGAGTATGCGTCATTGCAGTCCAGAAGGAGTCTCAAATAGCCGGTGACGAGACACAAAGAAGCGGGGTAGGGTTCCTCAATAAAGCCAAGGCTCCAGGTCATTTTCCTTTTCACTTCTCCTCGCATCTCCAATAAAAGTAGAAGCGGGCCAGCACTCACGGCATACATGTCTGATATGTTGAACGCTGGATACACTCTGGGCTCTCGGAGCCTTGAGACGCTTGTCTAGGGCGGATCATTAAGGTATAAGCCCCAGCCAAAGACCGAAATGCCACGATACAGGCTAATAGTGAATTTAGAATTAAACGCAACAAAGAATATTCGTGTTCGTTCTAATTAATATATTAATCTTTAGTAAGCAATTATCCCATCCGCTGGCGCCTTGGGTGCAATGAGTCTTAGCAGAACATAAAACTTGCATTCCTTCGCAACGTAATAACTTCTGAGACTCACTTTACTTGCTTGAATTTGTATCGTAATAATTTAGAACTATCGATAAAGAAGAGATTTGGAAGCGAAGGCTTTCTCGTAAAACGAATTCATTGAAGACAAGGTATAATTTGATGTTCGGTCGCCCTCAGCCCTACCCCTGAATATTGCACCCTGCCAGGATAAGACACAAGTTACTGTGATTCTAATAAGGCATGCAACTGATTGATCCTTATCAGCTCTGTTTGCACCGAAGAACAAGACTTACTACATTCCTCTGTAGCGCCCATCTCTTCTCGTCTCTCCGTCCCCTTGGCCGTCGCTCCTTCTTACAGTATCAAAAGAAAGGCCTGGAGGAATCAGCCGACAATTTCACATCCTCAGCACTTCGCCATAGCAGCCCCCATTGGACATGCTGACGGCTGCTTGAGGAGGCGTGCCGAACAAGGGCGGTATATTACTGACCGTCTACGACTCTCTCACATTGTCTCGGCACAGTGACCCCTTGCCACGATCCCATGTCACGTGAGTTGCACTCTGCGTCACAGCTGCGGTCGGAGGCTCCTACCGGTTATTAGTCCGTTCTTGAGATAATATTCATGTGCGGATTATCAGCACTACGGAGAATCGTGACGATAGAACTATCAACGCGTATACGTAGGCTTTTACTCGAGCCGAGTGCTACGTATATGTAAAAGTAAAGCCCGGTAAATCCTCTACGCCTCGCTCGTGGCTGAATTAGAACCCAGTCCTATGCATTTCATGCGCTGTGAAATACCTTTCCATCTCGGGTTACGGGATACGAGAAGTTTCTGCAATCGTGAATAAGCAGAAAGTTCGAGATGATTTCAATTCAACTTGAGGACTTAGAGTAAGGATAACCAAACAATTCCGTCTGTCAGCCTTTTCCGCAACTGTCCTTATAGCCTAGAATCGAGGCAAAGCCGGGTGACTGCAGCAGGCCAAAGGAAGCTAAGGTACCTCAATACTTCAAGATCAGCAGGAGCCTGCGGAGGCTAGTGGGGTCTAGCGGGGGCTAGCGGGGGCTAGTCGAAAGCACCGGGCGTACCTGAAGGTAAGATACCTTAAGGTAAGGTAATATTAATGCAGGTATGTAATTGCCCCATCTCCTTCCACAGTTGCACTATCTCCACGTCGCGACTGAGCCTGCAAAAAATCATTGCAAAATGGCATCATCACATCAAGATCTTGGTGCGCTTACTAGCAGGGTTAGCACTGCAATGATAGTGCTGAGCATTTTGGCCGTTTCCTTTCGCTTTGTCGCGAGGAAGATGTCACAGGCTAGTTATGGGTACGATGACTGGTTTGCCTTGGCATCTCTTGTAAGGATATTGACGAAATGCACGAAAAACTGCTGACAATATTTACGTTGAGCCGTTCACACTAGGAATCTCTATATCTTTCTATTTCGGTGAGTCAAACGCTCTTATGAATTCTAGAATTGACAGCTCCTAGCTGTTGCACATGGCTATGGAACTCCCTCGGGCGATGTTCAGTACTATTATCGAATCATATATGTCAACGAGCTGCTCTGGTATACAAGCTTCCTTTTTACGAAGCTTTCTGTGCTCTTCTTCTACAACAGACTCTTCAATGCCAAGTCACAAATGCGGATCACGCTTTACGCTATTGGAAGCATTACAATCATCTGGTGGATCGTCATCTTCTTCATGTCCATCTTCCAGTGCAAACCTGTGACCGGCTCGATTGGTGCGCGAGGCTCCAAGTGCTTTCCGTCGCTGCCGTTCTTCTACGCGCAGGCGATACCTAACCTCATCACGGACTTCGCAATCCTAGTGGCCCCAATGCCCACTATCTGGACGTTACAGATGCGGCTCACAAAGAAGCTAGGGCTTGCTTTGGTCTTCCTTGTCGGCTATTTGTATGTCCCATGGCCCCTGTCCTGGAGGTATAAGGAGTTGACTGAACTTGGTCTTCTTATAGTGTTCCAATCATATCCATCGTCCGTATTGTGTATTTCGTCAGACTCGCTGACAAAGCTGGGAAGCACAGTACCTGTAGGTGTTCTTTTCTACTTTGATGCCGCCCTCTGCTGAATCCACTCCTCAGATGATACCGCACTGACAACTATCTGGTCCATCTTGGAGCCGGCCTTTGCTTTAGTAGGTGCCTGTATCCCAACCTTGACCATCATAGTCCGTCGATCGTATGAGGTGGCGTCACGCTCTTTTGCATCGCTTCATTCCAAAATTTCTAGCGAACCTGGTTCAACTCGCTCTCAGGCATCCAATGAGTTCCTTCGCGGAGTTCGAGGTATCTTCACTAAAGTGGACTCTCGAGACACTAGGGAAAAGGACCCGAGCTCGGGAAACAGCGTTGAATCACTACATCCAAAGACTTCTTCTTCCAGGAACACGCCGGACGCATCTGCTGGACCAGTCCAGATCTTCAACTCTCAATCAGACCTCGAGGCTGGGACGCCAGCTAACCAACACGCAATGAATCCACATAGGATTAATGTGTGATCTTTGTGCCCGCAAAGCCCAATGTCTTGGAGTCTTCAGGATCGAGACTGTTTCAAGACGTTGATCCCAGGGTCGCTGCCACTCAAGATTATGAAAGCTACAGCATTTCAAAAAGTAGCTTGCGAGAAAAGGGGACCAATTCTCAATAGGCTGGCGAGTGATATTATGACATCATGATGAATTGCTTGGTATTGAGATTACACCGTTGGAAAATGAATTGTTTGCTGTAGCTTATGTGTGCCACCATGAACTGCGACTAGACATCGTGCTTCAGACATTTTTTCATCGAATTATTCTAGCTTAAGGTCGTAGAATCTCAAGTGCGCAACGCGTCAGGGTTCGAAAAGATGTAAGATTCCCTGATAAGAGTTGGTGTATCAGCGGAGGGTGGTGAGAGTCGCACTACAGATCGTTCGTCTCAACGATGTAGCAATTACACGAAGCGCAACCATGACGAAGTAGCCCCAAGGCTTTGCTGGATCTTTGTAGGGCTTAGCAACAACAAGAAGTAGTTCCACCAGTCTCGAGCGGTCGAGCATCCGTCATCTACAAAAATCTCACCCCCAGGCTGGCTTTAGGAGTTATACAGGGGCTCAGAGGGTAGCTCGCGGACACAATGTTTCGTTAAGATTGCGAAGCACAGGTACCTGATCGTTAACGAAAGCTCGAGATGAAGACACAGTCTTTGATTGGAAGTCGTAAGAGTAACAAGATGACCTCGAATGATCTTGGAAACATGTATGTCTTCTCAACGAACGAATGGTAATCCTCGGAAGTCAAATCGAATAAAAAGCAAACAGCACGGGAGCAGGCCATAGATAAGGCAAATGACCAAATACCACTCCGCTGCATAGCAAAATATCATGCCGAAAAGGCACTGTCACATCACTATGTGGGGCCGACATCTAGCCTGAATAGCTAGCCCGAAGACGGCTAGTACGAGGCTCATAAGACTCACTGACTCTCAGTCCCACTGCACTAAGTAATGTGGAGGTGTTGAAGGGTATTGCAGGAATTCGGGTTTGGATATATCGACATTGGGGATGCTTGGTCTTCAAGGAGTGCGTGTCGATAAAGAGTGACGGCGTCATTGGCTGCTGCACGCGTTGTAATTTTCGGAAGTGTATAGATACAAAGTTCAGCCTATTGAATGAACAGTGAACAGCTGGGAGTGGCGAGCCGTCCAAGATCCAAGTCAACTCTTCTGTGCGTTTATAAGATCGTGCTGGACGAGCTTACATCGCAGCCCTTCTTCCGTCGGCGGCAATCGAAGCAGGCATATATCTTTTCCTCCGTGTGGGTGTCCGTACATTGACGACCTGTCCGATGGAAAACATTGGTTTGGTAAGAAGATAAGAAAAGTGAGAGCGTCTTGCAAGTCAGCAGGCTGGGCGAACTGATACGACAATCTTTAATATTATTTGACGTTTTGTTTGACGCCATCGTAGTGTTTACAAGCGGATGCAGCGTGCTTATGCTGGCAAAACAATGCCGGTCTTGAGGGGAATGAGGGATGGCCATTTCTCTTGACTCGTTGTACATGCACTACCACACGAATCGACGAATCAACGAATCAACGGAAGCCACATTTGGGATTGAGCTCAAGGCCACATGGAAGCATGGAAGAAGGAAGAGGGGATGCTTTGACCCCCAGCCTTGCTATGCCTCTGCCTCTGCCTCTTCCACACAGTCAATGCGTTTCAGGCTGAGGTTCGGGATGATAGGTAAGCAATTTCTTTGTAAGGCTACCTTAGCCAAGCGGAGATATCCGGGGATGCGCTAGTTTTACGGTACCTTACCTTAGTGTGCAGAAAAGGTTACCTTCCGAGGGACTTGGCAAAAGAGCAAACCCCCCTGTCAGCGAGTCAGCCAGCTTTCAACCTTTGATAGAATCAGAAGTACCTCTACGTAGTCTTAGAATAACTTCTCTACTTTACATATTAAGTCATCTACATATTCTGCTCTACAATTACAATTTGCCCACAGATTGACATCTTTGAACCACGTTTTTATGAGATACTCATAAGATAAAAGAGCCTTGGATAACCCTTCCGCCAGTAACACCAGTAACACCTCCGATGGTGCCCAACAGCATGCTTTCCTTTCCACCGCAAAATCAAGGTAACTACTCAGTGGGACGCCTTAGCTCGCCCGCTGGGCATTTTGCGCCCCCCGGAAACTCTCTCGAGCCGACCAACGGTCCAGATCAGGCTTTTGCAACAACGTCTGGTCGCAAGCAGGCGTGCTATCTATGTCGACAACGAAAAAAGAAATGTGATGTAAGCTTCCCGAATCCTTAATGCCATGCTACTGTGTCCAAAAGATTGATCGTGTACAAAGGCAAGGCTACCGTCCTGTTCGGGCTGTATCAAAAATTGCACCAAATGCATCTATGTATCACCCGCGAATTCCTCTGCTGATGAGAGACAACAAATCCATCCGTTCGACAAGAACAATGCACAGTCCAATAACTTTGCTTTTCCCGGTTCGCCAGCTGTTGGCCCATGGACATCCACGCCAACTCAATTCAGCACAGAGGCCAATGTCTCAACGTTCCCTGGGTCCATGACCTGGGATCTGAGCTCTATGCCCGATATCTTCTCACAACCTGTCATGCTGTCACCGGGACCTATTTCAGACGAATCTTTCGCTCTCATCCCAGCCCCGTTTCAAGCACAGTCGAATAACGCAGAGGATAGGCAACCCGCCGAGAGCATCGGAAGTACAAGCAATGGCTTCAATGGTAACCTATCGTGGCTTGGGACGCCTAAATCAGCATCGGAAATTGTCCCTTCAGCGGAACGTGCGTTGGCAGACCGTCCATCAGAGGAAAGCCTATCCCGTCAGTTCCAAGTCCGAAGCAGCCGAGATCTGGAAGAGATCCAGACATCGTCTCCTAATGTTGCCAATTTGACCAATAGCACATCTTCAACCGAGGCGACAGCAATGGACACAGACCACAGTGGTGACATTTCATCCACAACGTCCGCTAATTCTATAGAGCAGGAGAATTCCCACCACCCAGCGAAGTCAGCAAAAGCAAGGAAAATGTCGCCCGTAAAGTCTGCGCAAGGAGCCTTTTCCGATGGTCTAATCCCTTCTAATCAACAAATTCTCGAACTATTAGACATCTTTTTCACTGGCTATCACCATTTCCTACCTTGCATTCATCAGAAATCGTTCGTCGATCGTATAAAGCGAGGGTCAATCCAGTCTGACCCTCTCTTACTGGTGATCCTGGCAGTTGCAGCACCCACTCACTCTGATCATCAGATCCAGGCTCTTCAAGACAGGTGGTTGGCCCGTGCAAAACAGCTCTTCGACAAGGATCTCAATATAAATACACTCCCCACCCAGTCGCTGCAGGCAGCTGCTTGGATGATCTTCTGTGCATATGTCTCAGGCGATCTGACAGAAGCGTGGTTCTTTCTGGGAAAAGCTTGCCGGCTTGCCCACTTTCTGGGCTTTGATCGTGTGGACTGCGGCCGAAGCGAGCGCCTGATATCAATGGCTCCTCAGACACGAGATGCGATTGAGCTCGAGGAGCGGCGAAAAACAATCTGGGTGCTGTTCTTCCTCGATCGCTCACTGTCATGCCTTGCGGGGTTCTCTTTAGCAATTGATGATCGGCACTTTGACGTTAATTTTCCTATCGAAGAGGTGCAATTTCAAGCCTTCACGCACAGCGTAAGTCTAATGAAAAATTTGTTTCAGTCCCCTACACAGTGACATCCCATGCTCTCATATATCCAAATTTTTACTCAGACCCGGCACACTGTTTCTGCCACAGTTGCCTTCTAGTTGAACGTTCCCATCAAGCTTATCTTTCCGCTAACGTGCTCTAGGACCAACTCTCCCAGCTTCCGGTCAATCCATTCACGACAGATCTAGCCATGCTGATCAGCCTAACAGCGATACGACATGTCGATTCAAACGTATCATTTAATCACATTTTGCGGGCTTCTGTGCTGCTGGGCCGGATCATGACTTTCCACAGCAATCTACACATCTCGCGAGACAGCACAGAATACGTGACCGAATTCGAAAAGCTCGACAAAGCAGTCAGCTTGTTCTGTTTCGCTCTATCACGCAATGACCGAGAACATGAAGCGCCCGGAGCGACAGAGCCAATCCTCAACCTGTGGCTCATTGCCATGGTGCAGACCTGTAATATTCTACTCCACCACCATCCAGGAGCGCCTCAACCAGGCATTGATGAGCGACAAGAGGATGTTGAAAATACTTCTGCGTACCTCCGATGTCTCAAAGCTGCACGCCAAACCCTGGATACAATGAAGGAGTCGGCGCGAACATCCCCTGATGTACTTGTTAACCCCTTTCTGGTTACCATTCACTTCCTTTGTGGCCGATTTCTCTCTATAGCTTGGCATGAGGACAGGGATCAGTTGGATAGGGACGGCGTTGATTTCCTTCTGCTGCTCATCGGGGTCGTGGCGGAGCGATGGGCTTTGCTGGCTAAGAAATTCAGAAAGGGTATCATGCGAGATCTGGCAAAGACTGATGAGGAAACAAGGCAGATGAAAGTGGGTACTGGGTGTTATCTGGATGTTGAGTGTGTATAGTTGGTGCGATGCTTCGAGTAGATCTTCTAGCGAGGAGAAGCAGTCTTGTAAATATGTGTCTCTTTGAGCCGCATCCAATATAGCTTTGTAAAATGTAACTCGCAAGCGAGAGTTAAGGATTGCATGAACAATCGACGGGAAGGTGCTTAAGACTGTGATGTATATCGACGAAAGGTTTTACGGGATGTTTACCCATTTAGCTTTTGTGAAATGGACTTTTGTTATCCAATAGGTCCAAAGGCCAACAGTACTTTTCCTCCCAGCAACGCCAATGTTTAGGGTTATCTATAATCTATATCAATGTCCATGGCATAGCGTCAATCGCAGTGTGCAACACAAGCCTTGTACCCGTCCCCCATCTCTATACGTTCTAGAATGTCACACGCTTCTTTGATTCGTGTCCCCGTCGTTTTAATCTTTAATCCCAGAATCAGCCTTTGGACCCTCGATATCATGACGGCGCCTTGTTGGNATACTGCACCAGATTGGGGTTGTACTCGTCCCACCCGAGTGTCCGGCAGTCACGCGCAATATCTACTCTGGAAACCGCGCCCGGAATTTTCGATTTGGAGACGGGAACGTATTCATTGCAACGCAGGAGGATGGTAGGTGGCGGTGATGGCGAGTCTGAGTTCTTGATCAAAAGCTTGGACTCAAGCTTGTCATCGATATCGTCGTCGGAGTAGACGGCAAAAGCCGTCGTGCTGCTCCCTCGGCTACAGTCTTGGCTGGATGAAAAGGACGATGCTGAGCCATACGATGTTACCGAGCCTGCCATTGAAGAATCTTCTTTGAAGCCATCCATAGCTGCGAGACCAGTCCAACTACGACTCGTGAATGTCGGGTAATGGCGAGATGACCAGCTGGGCATTTTCCAGTCTTCTACCATTCTTGCGGATGCTTTCAATTGGTTAGAGATGAGAAAGCTGATCTCGGGTTGGCAGCGAGATGAGGTGAAGAGGCTGTGGGGGACGATGTTTACGGCTTGATAATTCGGGGCATCGGGATAGATACTGTCGATCATTATGAGGCCAAGTAAGTCGAGGTCTGAGTTTTGACTGAGGAGGCTGGCAATTTCGAGGGATATGAGACCGCCGAGTGACCATCCTCTATGGATATTGGCCAAGATCTGTCCATTCAGGATTTCGCAGCGGTCGCGCGTTAAGTTTGCGAAGAGGATCAGGAGATCTCATGGTATCAGGTTCGGAAAACGTTCGTGCAGAACCAAGATCTTATCCAATTCTGCCGGAAGAATTGGACACCACTTACCTCCAACTATCAATGACCCCAATGGCACCACCGTGCGGATCAACTCGACGTAGACTTTGGCCATTGCAGCAATACCACCAGCCCAGACACGTCCAGAATAGAATCGGGGGTTGTGTATGGCATAGACAGTGCGATTTAAAGATTGAAGACAGTGGTAGGAGAAAGTGGTACCGCCGCCGTCGTGGATCAGAATTAGAGGAGTTGCTCCTCGCGTCGATGACGGGGCTGTCTGGATGAGTGCCGGGTTTTGATCCATTCTTGTCTATGGTAACTATAAGTCCTAGATTTACAGAGTAAGGCAGAGCGAGAGTAGATAGAAGAGGAATAGGCAATGGTAGGTCTTAAGGAAAAGACATGGTTGCAACCGAAACTTTTCTGACTTGATACTCCAACAATCCTTTGTTCATCTCTTTCCGATCGCTTCCCCTTTCGTTCCAATCACTATTTCCAACAGCCTCGCTGGTTCTTCTACAGCCTTTGATGTCGCCCACATCTGCGTAGTGGCTCCGTTCCAAGGCGCCACGTGTGCCATGGATACGGCACAGGCGTCTGGGGCTCGTTGGGGGCCTCAGCCGGTTCATGGTTGCTTCCCAGTTACCATGCTGACATGGACACGGCACAGGCGTCTGGGGCTCGTTGGGGGCCTCAGCCGGTTCATGGTTGCTTCCCAATTACCATGCTGACATTGCTGAGACGGCAAAAATTGAAGAAGGCTGAGCGGGTCGGGCGTGCTACATAAAGTACTTTACCTAGGTACTTTGGGCGTCGAATGCGGGCCGAAGTAGGACGCTCGGTCCGCTACTCGCAGATTCTTAGACTCTCCGCTGACCGCTATAAGCCCACAGTCGAGTGATTGGGGAGCGGAGAATGGGGCACAGGGTATGCAACTTCTTGCTTGTAGTATGTTGCTATCCACGTGCTGCAATTGGTCTATTCCATGCCAAATACATCAAGTACATGTACAAGGGTAAATTGCAAATGCACTACTACCTTAGTTCGGTTCCCAGGCCGACACCACCTTGCGTTAGCGTCCCCGCTAGTTCTTTTTCCTAACTGAAGTTTGGTGTCAGCCGTATAATAGGATTGTGCATCATTGGGTAAGGTACTTTAGGATTTCATGTAGAACAGTCTGTGACAGGTAGCCTATGGTATGTGTCGATCCGGAAGTGCACAAAACGTCTTTCTGGTATTCCTCTTCTTCTTCAGAATCTCAGGTCATCACCCTTGTAGCGTAGACAGAATGTTTCTTCACCATGGCTTGGGAAGCATCACGACCGCTTTTCTAGTCTTGAGCCTGCCTTTCTTTCTTTTGATCGCTGCTCTCTCCTTTATCTCCAGAAACTTCTGCCAGCGATATCAGATACACTACCCTCTCTTAGGTCACAAGGAGAGTCTAGACTTGAGGGAGATCGTGCAGACGCAATGGAGAAAGGTGGTTGTTTTCAAGTTCCTCTGCGAGCTCACAACTCATACTAGGGTTCGCAGGACAAGGAACGCAAATACATGCTCCAGTTACCCTTTAGGCAGATGTTTGTGCTCCCCAATCACTACGTCAACGATTATGCCTGGAAACCGGAACACGAGATATGTGAGTGGTCGATTTTGATACACAATTTTGCATTCGCTCATTGTCATCCATCAGCTTCTAATATAGACCTCCGCGAGCGGCTACTGGGAAGGTTGGCGAAAATCTACTCGAGTGTTTGTTCCCCTTTTTTGAGGGTTATGCTGATCGTAGCGAATTGAAGATGGACTCTTCTGGGGTCTATGACCCCCGAAGCTCCAGGTCGCTCCTTCCACGCCTCAGCTGAAGCACAGCCCACTGACGTTGGACATACAGGCGATCGTACCCATAGCGCCATCGCTTTCATAAAAGGAGACATGACGAAGAATATGGCCTCGTCCTTTCCCAATGTGCACGATGAGATTAGAAATTCTGTCAGTCAAGATATCGGGGATTGTTCAGGTGCGTATGCAGAAGCACGTGGCCTGGAAATCGAGCACCTAAATTCACATAGAGTGGACTCCAAGGAGTGCGTACTGGATCGGGGTTAATCTCAATCTACGCGTCTTCGAGCGCATCTTTGTAGGCCTTGATCTATGCCGCAACGACGACTGGGTAGGCTGATCAACTTCAGACCCACTTCCGATTGTCCAACCTGATATCTGCTGACATCGTGATGGCAAGAACGCAGCATGTATGGGCTACTCCACAACTGCTATTGCAACAGCGGCAGCGTTAATGAAATATCCCTGGTGGCAACGACCGATGATAGCACCTTTGCTCACAGAAACCAAAAACCTCAAAAAGCATATTGACGTTCTTCAAGATTTCTTGCGACCCGTTCTCCAGGTAAGTCAGCAAGGTGTGATGCTTCCTAAGGTATTGGTGCTGATGCGTCTAAGGCCCGCATTAGAATAATGCAGTTGACCGACTTTGAGAGACCGGATGACTTCATTCAGTGGTGGGTCGAAAGGGTTGATGGAAAAAAGCGACATGACTGCTTCGCATTAACTGCGGCGCTCATACAACTGAACATTGCGGGGATACAGAGTACAGGCATGGTAGTATGCGAAATTCGCTTACTAAAACTTCTACAGGAACTTGCTGATCGCGCAACAAGGTGATGCAAGCACTATTTGATTTAGCTGGCCGACCCGAGTATATTGCCCCACTCCGCGAGGAGCTTGAACAAGTCATATGCGCAAACGGCGGGGTTAGAGAGCTTAGTCCACGATTATTAGCTAAGCTAGTAAACATGGACAGCTTTCTCAAAGAATCACAGCGCCATGTTTCCCAGAACCTGCGTTAGTCTTGCCTCTCGGTCATAGCGAAGCCGGTTTATTGACTAACAATCGTCCGCAGTATCCATCTATCGCAAAGTAATGTCGCCCTTGGCCCTAAAAGACGGCACCATCCTTCCCACAGGCTCCTACGTGTGTGTGCCATCCATGGACCCCGAAGCCGATCCCCGAACTCTCACTCGCGACTTCGACGGCTTCCGGTGGGCGAAGATGCGGCAAGAGACGGGCAACGACACCAAGTATCTCAGTGTAGCTACAGGGTAGGTTCCCATCCAATCCTCGTCCGATGCAAGGAATGCTTCTACGACAACAAAAACAACGACAACAACTAACATCTTTTGATTGTTGGAAAAGCCCCGACTCCCTCGAGTTTGGCCACGGCTCGCACGCCTGCCCCGGTCGCTTCTTCGCTATGAACGTCATCAAGAGCACCCTGATCCCGCTCCTTCTGGACTACGATCTCAGGCTTCCAGATGGCGAGGGTGATTCGGTGCTAAAATACAATCGGATACTGGTCTTGACGCCAGATAGAGAACGCGTGGTGCAATTGCGGAAGAGGAGGAGTGGCGGGTAGAAATGCCCGTGTTCCTGATGATTTCATACGTGTCTCTCATCGTCTTTGCGTCATATAAAACCGAAGTAGTGCTATCAACCAATCAGGCGCTTTTGCGCTCACTGAGATACTCAATCAAACCATCCTTCCCTTGTACAGGCCCAGATTGCGGTGACATAGTCTTCGCGTTGGATCATGAAGACTTCGATGGTCTTGATCGTCCCCCAGTCAACCATTCTCAAGTTGCAGAATACTAGCTCCTTTGATGGTTTTATTTGTTCACATTGATATGGAATTAGTTGGAGAGTATGAATCGTTCTTTTTTCTATGGAATGCTTGAAGCCTTACCGTTGATGGTATAAGGGTATGTATGCATCAACATTCCCCATCCATCTCGACATTGGTCTGGTAGCCAGTTTTCTGAAGCAAGCTTTCCCGTTCCTGCACCAACCGCTAAGTGTCCAAGCCCATGTCTTATATGCCGGCATCAGATGCTGCACATCAGTCCCAGGATGCAGGGGTGATGGCATTGACTTATGCACCTCCACCTGGACCCAGGTTGATCTTCTGCCGCTGAGCCATCGTTAGCTCCATAAAATGAACTGAACGTATGTGCGAGACTTACCGAGAGGAAAAGCGATGCCAACAAGCCTACTGTCCCTGCTACATAGACTAGAACGAAGCTACTAAATTCAGCGACACTGGACTCAGACCCAGAATAATGGATGAATTTACACTTTATGCAAAGAGCTCATGATAATTTCAAGGGCTGCGGATGTTATCTCGGGGTCCAATGTGGCAAAGAAATTCCCGCTTGTCCCGGAAATCGCGGCCTGGAGCTGCTGACGTGGAACGTTCGGAAGAAGTCTTTGAAGGGAATTAAGTGCGGTGTTGACAAATGTCGCACCCGAGATCGAAAGCGCAAGGGCAATCCCGGATAATTGGCCTGGATAGATCATCAATCCTGCCTTTTGTTTGATGGCGAACAGAAGACTTACCGAGCAGCATGAAAGTGACGCCGTAAGACATGTGTATTGGATCCAAGATCCCTTGGATAACTGAGTAGCCTGCCTGGAGATACGCCCCGACGCCAAAGCCAAGCAGAATCTCATATCCATACACACGGCCCGCATTGGTATGCACCCCGATCTTGGCTGCAGTTGGTAGAGATCTCAGCATGGGATATGTGCTTATTCGAACCGATCAGGATGAACAATAGTGAAATGATAGACTTACAAATGAGCACACCGCCGATGAGTATCAAGACGCTTCCTCCAATGTACCAAGGCTGATAATATCCAGTCTTTGATAATACAGCACCATTGACCATTATCGTTATAGTGACTGTAAGGATAAGAGCCAACAGCCTCACGCCCGAGTTGAGAGAGCCAACTCCCCGGGTGAATTGAAAGTATAACGGGATGTAATACATGAGCACGAATGCCGCTGCGTTGTTTGCTGCCATCAGTATAAACAGCAAGACTGGCTCCTTCATTCTCAGGAAGTGAAGGGGAAACATCCTATTGTTCTTGGTTGTGAAAGTACACAGTGATTGCTGTATTATGAAAATGATTAGTAAGACCCCAGATATAATGAACAAAGCAATGATTCTGCCGCTGTTCCAGGCATAGCTGGTACCGCCGAAGTTGATAGCCATGATGCCGGTCACAAAGAACCCGCCTTGCAGGATGGCCCCGAGATAGTCAATATCCTTGATTCGTGTGGATATCTTTATTCCTATATGGGGATCGAATGAGGGTAAAAGCAGGACGTAGACTGGAGTGAAGACCCCGCCAACCACGAGGTTGAAATAGAATCCCCAACGCCACGTAGCTGAGGAATCGGCAAACGCGCCTCCTATGATCGGGCCAATGACGGTCCCTATTCTATAAATCAGCAAAGATCGAGAAAATGTTGAGAGCAGAAATTGCGCTCTCGTCGCGTACCTAGGCCGTAGACAAGGCCACTTTAGGCAAGTTAGTACGATTCTCGACCGCAGTGATGAAGAAAGAACTTACACCAGACCAAGATATGTTGGTCTCTCCGTATCCGTGGTGTTGACGGAGAGGAGGGTCACAACGCCAACGTACATGCCATTGCCGCCGGCACCGGCGATAACTCGCCCAACAATCAGAGCTGCCATATTGGGTGCTCCACCACAAAGAGCAGAGCCACCCATGAAGAGAAGAGTCGAAATGACATAGAGCCATTTAGCGTCAAAGATGCCGTATAGTCTACCAATCGGAAGGGCAACGCTGAGACCACCGATCATGAATCTGTGACTCTGTCAGTAACATAAAGATCCAGCATTTTTAGGTGGTGAGCCCTACCCTACTGAAAGCCAAGAGAGCTGCTCGACGTGGCCTAGACGATCAACGATGGACTAGCACCCCATTGTGAGCCAACTTGACATGCCGCTGATGGACCAGCCAAGCTTACCGGTATGATGTTGGCCACGATGGTATTGTCAAGAGCGTACAGTAGAAGAGAAGACAGAGTGCCAACCACAACAAGTAGCCACTAAGATAGCCACGAGTAGATGTTCAGCACTAATGGATGGACAAGGGCTCTACGCACCGAGATACCATGGACTTTGCGAGGAGAAGGCAGGTAGACATCGTTTTCGGCTTGAGACTCTTTATCCACCTCGCCGTTCTCACGATCTTGGTCGGCTGGGAGAAGAGAAGTGGGCTCCTTTTCATTGGTGCCTCCCGAAAGTGACTGCTCGTCGCTTGTATATGTAGCCATGTCTTGTCTTAGGTTTTCCGCGAGTGCTCTCAGCGGCAGCAAGAGTATTCAGATTGGTAGAGGAGGTGATGAGAGTCGAGTTATGGACAAAGCGTGAGAAGAAGAAAGTGTGCGCATAGGTGAGAAAGCGAGGATGACTATGAGTGCGAGTATGAGTGCGAGTATGAGTATGAGCGTGAGGAGACGTGTTCGCCAGGCTAGTCATGGAAATATGAGACTCCCGCATTTTCGGAATTCGCCCAGCAAATGGCTGACATGATGAGGATTGGATTAACGATGTACTGCGTGGTACCTTGGCTGTTACAACTTACACAGTCACTGTATGATTAGCACGATTAGGTACCTTACGTACCTTACCTTACCTTACCTTACACGGCGGCCCGGTTGAAATTACACCACCTTAGCGTCCCCGCCGTCCCCGCCGAGGGTCCTAAAATTACCTTAGCTTACCGCAGAGACCGCTCGGACCGATCCTCGCATCAGATGATATCCAATACTAATGGCGGCGATGACAAAGCAAGGAAATCATCGGACACCTTCGAGGTGACATGTTAATCGCTCAAGCATAGTACGGCGGAGGTTGTTTGTTTGGAGGGAAAGGCCGATCTTGTCAGCACATGGATAACGTGTCTCTAACGCAACTGCTTCACAACAGACTTTGAGAGCTTTGAGTGTCAGTGCCACGAGCTTGAAACGGTTCGTAAGGAACAGATCTGCATCCGCTCCTTTACTTTTCCAGCGCACATCATCCTTGCCTTACTTTCATGCATCACCTCACATCCAGCAAACGTCCTCAGCAGCCGAACACGAAAAGTCCCCTTCTTCAGCATTATGTCACCAACCAAATACACCTCAAAGCTCGACGGCACCCGCGTGCTCATCTTCGGCGGCACATCAGGCATGGGCTTCTGCGTCGCAGAAGCAGCCATCGAGCACGGGGCCCACGTCTGCATTTCCGGCTCCAGGCAAGCCAAGCTCGAAAGAGCCATCTCGCGTCTGCAATCCTCCTATCCAGCCTCCGCCTCTAAAGTCTCCGGCCACGTCTGCGATCTCTCTCAACCCGATACATTAGAGCCCAATCTCGATACCATTCTGAAACTCGCGACTGCAAATTCCGAAATCGACCACATCATCTACACATCCGGCGACGCTTTGAAGATCGTCCCCGTTGCAGAGGCCACTATCGAAACCATTCTGAAAATCGGCCATATCCGTTTCATGGGCCCATTGATACTTGCAAAACTAGCTCCAAAGTATATGTCTGCGGGCCCGAAGTCTTCCATCACACTCACCGGCGGAACCATGTCTCATAAACCTACGAAAGGTTGGACTCTGATTGCAGCTTGGGGATCCGGCGTCGAAGGGATAACGCGAGGGCTGGCAGTTGATTTGGCACCTATCAGGGTCAATATGGTCAGCCCTGGCGCTGTACATACTGAACTTTTTGATGATATCCCAAAGGAGAGGCTGGATGGCGTCTTGCAGGGGTTTACGGATGGGACGCTGATTAATAAGATGGGTACACCTGAGAATCTGGCAGAGGCCTATCTGTATGCTATGAAGGATCAGTTCGTTACGGGGAAAATCTTGGAGAGCGACGGAGGAAGGCTGCTGAAGTAATCGGACTCGGCGAAGTGGGTGGGATACAAAGTGATACAGGTGGCTCGTGGCTTGTGGCTACTTTTTATTAGCACGCAGGAGACAGCACTTGAGCTTATTGTTAGTGCTGTTCCCGCTTGAAGGACAGACAATTGCCACAGGCATTGGAGACCGGACCCACTATCCCATCCGCTGGCGGGTTGGGTTCTCGTTTCCTCGGCAGAACATCAAAAATGGCTTTTTTCACAACATAACAACTCTAAGACTATTAGCTTTACAGTAAATATTCTGGCTATAAAGTTTTAGATATATTCTAGATGAATAATTGCGACATAGAAAGCTTTTTAATAGGTCTCCTTAAAGAAGGGATTTTTTGATGTTCGGGCGGAACCCCTGAAACGAGAACCCTGCTAGCGGATGGGATAGCTCTTGATGATACAGTACTTCTCACACGATTCTATGCCTCTAAATACGAAATCACAAAAGGAAAAGCACACTGTTATCTCACGAGCTCTCCCCAAGATCGGGGCTCTGAATTATTTCCAAGCCTGTATTCAATTTCTAAGACTTCCAAATTATCAACACCAAGTCTACCCTCTTGATGCAATGCCTAGGGAGCTGAAAGCCTGAGCCCCAGCCAGGAATAGCTCAACAAGAAACTTAACGAAAATATCATATCAGCAACGGATGGCCAGGTACAATGAGAAAATGCCTCACCAGGAAATGGTAATCTAGCGGCGCTCCTAATCCATTTCCAAGACTCCATGACCAAATGGAACCTCCAACAGCTGGACCCACAGCGCGGCCTAATGAGATTGCTGTCTGACCTAGGCTGTATATTGTCAGCCTAGAATTAAATGTACAGCCTCCAGCTTAGGCATTTGAAGAGTTTGGTAACGCATTACCCCATGACTGCTCCCCGGTTGCCTGGAAGTGCGACCTGGTTCAACTGCCATTCACGTGAGTGATGCATAGCCTTTGCCTAGAACTCAAGTCTCATCCTACCAGAACAGCCATGCTAGTATACGCCACCACATTAGTCGCGAACCGGACGCCCAACAGCACCAACAAAATCGTCCACTGCGCCGTCACCATCCCATCCTTGTGACTCTCACTCGGTTGCGGCAGCAGCGAAAACATCGGATACACGACCGCGAAAAAGGCGGCAGAAGTGCGCCAAAGCCCCAGAGCGGAGAAATAGCGGCAGAGGAGGGGGAAGAGAACGACTTGGGTGATAAGGATGACAGGTCCCATAAGGGATAGGGAGAGGGCGATGTCATTAGAAGTGAAGGAGAGGCCGGCGGGGTTTGGGGTTGCGGCGAATACGGCGTAGGCTTCGTCGAAGATTATAGCGTGGAAGGATATAGATCTGTTTAACGTTCAATGCTTTCTGTGATTTGATGCTGAATGTTACAGGATTTGAGGCGAATGCTTACGCTATACCGGTTATACAAGATATGGTTGCCTTTGTCGAATAGGTACCAGATCGCCCAATTCCTTGGGTTTTGAGGAGAGGTTCCCGTTCTGCCACCGCTTCCGGATCCATAGGATCGGACGCCGTCACTTTTTGATTCGTTTCCTCAAGCAGCCACCAGGAAACCGCAGAGACTATGATGTTGTAGCAGCCGCTTATGATACAGGGAAGCAAGTATGGGTACTCAATGAAGATATCACCAGGCCCCTTCCAAAAAAATCGCTCGGCTGTATTCGACAATAATGCTCCAAGAAGAGGCCCTATCACGTAACCAATGGCAGAGCAGAAGCCAAACAGCGAAAATGCTTTGGCCTGGTCTAGATTTGCGTTGTGTGCCAACTCACCTACAGCTGTCCTGGCGACTCCGGCATTTCCTATCGCGTCAAAGATATCCGGTCAGTTCTGTAAAGGTTCAACAATGTTATACGAAGTCGAGTCTTATCTTGAAGTCGTACCATTAAACAGTCCACAAAGCCCTCTTGATGCAATCGCCCAAGCCAGAGATTTCGAAAATCCGAAAAGTAGCATGCAGGCCGCACTTCCCACTAGTCCAAGAAGCATGACTGGTTTTCGTCCCAATTTATCCGACGCAACTCCCCATAACGTTGCTGTGAGCATCTGAGGGATGAAAAAGGCAGAAGCTTGGATGAGAATGTCAGAAGGCAACGCCAATATCAGGTCTAAGCATTCTTGAATCTTACTTATCAATCCGGCCCAAAATCCGACGTATCGTTCTTCGACTGTATTGAAGTTGCGGATCATGAAGTACACAAAAGGAAGCAGAAGTGTAGCGGAGAGTGGCTCCGCAATCACGACAGCTCCAATGACGGTCAGCGTCCTCGAGACGGGTGCCAGGCGCCATGGTTGCTCGGATTCCATCCCTTGGTATTGATGGGAAATACCTCGACAGAGTGCTATCAAATACGTACGTACAGAAGAGACAGAGATCGTTTCATATGCACTCATGGTTGTGCTTTGCAAGCATGTACCAGTAAGGCTATGATGACGGGGCTCCAAGTATCTCTCCGGTACAAAGAGCGGTCGTGCTAGCGGCATGGCTCAGGGCTGTTGTTACTCTAGGAAGGCATGCACTATAATGTGGAAGGATTTGACATGTTGCATTCGCCTGCAGTATAACGGCCGTAAGGGCGGAGTGGACGGGCAGCGGTGCAGATGATGATCGGCATCGGGTGAAAACGAGTGGCAGACCGTTGTTTGCGGAGTTTCTGCATGACTACCCCAACCACAAGGACTGTAAGTGAATGCTTTTTAGTGCTGACTTTTCGAGGCTGTGAACATGCATGGAGTCGCCCTCCTTCCTACATTTCCCCTGTCAAAAGCGATCCCTAATCTCAAGCCCTAATCCCACTCAAGAAACCTAGCAATCTTTTTTTGGGGGGGGGGGGAAGAAGAGCTGTGAGATCCTTTTGATCTCCAAATCCTTCGGATCGAAATCCCCTCCATAGTCGCTTTAGGTGGCTTGGCTTATGCTGACAGGACTAAAA
>JAEUBB010000649.1:5108-16318 GCA_018257885.1 Parmelia sp. 050094
ACGTTAGGCATTTTTTATCTTTTTTTTACTTATATTTAAAATTATCTTATATCGTAAATTATATATTTTAAATATTTAATTAATTTTTAACTTCTAAGTTTATCTAATAATTATATTTATATTTTTTAGATTTAGTATTAGACTCTTTCTTTACTAAATAATATATAAGATAAGTAGATTATTACTAAGAATTTTAATCTCTATCTAATTTAAATCTACTTAAAGAAAAATAAAAGTAGCTCTATTAAGAATATTTAATTAATTATTAACTTTAGATTATTAGCGATTCTTTAGGATTATAAATAGTATTATATATAAGATTAAAATTATCTTCTTCGCGAAGAACTTAACTATTAGATTAATAGTTAATAATAGATATAAATAAGTCTTAATAATAATTAAACTACTATAGCGAATATTATTTAGAATATAATCTCTTATTTTACTAATTAACTCTTCTTTTTAGATAGCTATAGAGATATTAATAAAACTATACTTTAAAATACCATATTATAGCGAGTATATAATAATATAAAGATTACTATTATTATAACTTTATTTAGTATTACTTCTATTCTTCTTTAAAGTAGCTATATAATTTATTTCTATTTTAAGATTTTTTTAAATACTACTGCGTAAAGTATTTATATAGTTTTAATAGAGTTCGATCTAACTAAGTTATTCTATAAGATAAAGTTAATCTTTTAAGATAAGATCTTAATATAGAATCGCTATAACGTTAAGATTATTAATTATATATTTTAAGATATTTATAAGATATTTATTCTTTTTAGCGATATAATTACGTATTTCTATAATAACTTTTATTAAGTTCTTTTAGTAATTAAGAGTACTAATTTAGATTATATTATTTAAATTATTTTAAGAGTCTTATATCTTTAAAAAGATATCTAAACTCTTATTCTTATTAAAAATATAAGGCTTCGAAATCCTAATCTAACTAATAAAGATCGGGCTAAAATAAAAGAATTCACTTAAAAGCTTTTAAATATAAATAATAATATCGTAGTAAGTACTAAAAAGAAAAAGATTATTAATTAATTTAATAACTAACTAATAGATAATTTTAATAAGATATTAATTAATATAATTTATTTTAATTTAGATTTTTATTAAATATCTAATTTTTATATCTTTAAAATAATTCTTTATATACTTAATAAAAATATCGCTAAATTTAATTACTAGGTTTTTAATAAGCTCTTTAAGACTAAGACGGTCTATAGTAATTATAATTAAGTTATATATAAAAAAGATAGCTTTCTTTTTTTTATTAAAATAATAAATATTTTTAAACTAGCTATACTTTTATTATATTATTTAAAGTTAAAAACGGATTATATAGTAATATTATTAAGAAATCTAAAGTAGAGAAATAATTTATATAATAGTATATATCTTTAAGTTAAGTAGATTAAGTTTAAGACCTTTAATTATTATATTTTTAGAGATAAATATAATAATAAATATTATTATATACTATATATTTCTTTAATACTATCTAATTTAAATAGTCTATATATACTCTTTTAATATATTTAGTTTTTAGTACGGCTAGTCTATAGTATAATTATTAATAAGTTTTAAAATTAGTTTTTATAGTAGATCGATTTATATTTTTATCTTAAAATCTTTATTTATAATTAGCTATATATAGCTATTAGTTGAGTTATAAGTAAGATTAGATTATTTATAATAGTCTTAAATAATTTACTAAGAAAGTAGTCTACTTTTTTAACTAAATATATTAAAAATAAGATAATTAAACAGATTCTTCTTTATAATTAGCGAACGTAATTAAAAAATATATAGTAAATAACTAAAGTATAGTTAAACTTAAAACTAGAATTAAAATAGATTATTACTTAATAAAGTAGAAGTTAGATTATTTATAATAAAAGATAGAATAATATCTATATCTAATTTTAGCTCTATTTTAGCCTTTTTTAGTAGAATTTTTCCGGTACTAAGTATTTTAAATTCTAACTCTATAAATTTAATTTATAAGCCTATACTTGTCAGGTAATAGCGGCGAAGAGCGATATTTATATAAATCTAAAGTAGAGTCTACTATAGACTTCAGTTATACTACTAAAATAACATTATAGATCTTTATATTAAAGAGTATTTATAAGTAATAGATAAGTTATTTAATATACTCTAGTATCTTAAAGGGCCCTGTAAATTATTATTTAAGCTTAATAGATACTCTAAATAATCTATATCTCTTATATAAGCAGAACTTAATAAGTTGGCCTTCCTTAAAGAATATAGATTAATAATATATATTATAATATTTCTTTATCTTTATTAATATAAAGTCTAAGATATTCCTAGTATTTACGTAGACTACCTAGTTAATAATTAATAATAAAGACTATTACTTCTAGCTTTAACGGCGTAATAAGGTAGTAAGATTTATTAGTTAATAAGTTAATAAAATAATAAGAATAATAAAAGGCTTCTATCGTCTAGATAGTAGAAGTAGTTAGTACTTTAAACCGATCTAAAGCTTCTAATATAGTAATACTTAGAATATCTAGTATATTTAAGAGTTCTTTAACTTTAAAGCTATAAAGGATTTTTAATAGCGCTAATTTAGTAATACTATACTTAGTAGAGTTATTAAGTACAGCTAATAGCTATAGTAGCGTATAAGACTAATAATTATCTAATAATTCGAGATAGTAGCGTAGCGCGATTTTAGCTATTTAATTAAATTATTCTAATATATTATCAGTTTAAGAATATTAGGCTATTAAGTATAATAAATTAATTTTAAGAAGTTTAAAGATCTCTCTTTAAAGTTAATCTATAAATTTACGATCTCTATTAAAGATAATAGCCTAAGGAATATCTTAGTCTAATAGTAAAAGTCGCTTAAGTAGAGTCTAAATCTATAGTTTATCTCTCTAAATAACTTCGCTAATAATAAGGCTTATAGTCTTACTAAATTTATTTATTATATTTATAACGTAGTCTTCTTCTAAGAAAGCCTTTAATAGAATAAGAATAAAGTTAATAATAAGAGTATAAAAAGGCCTAGTAGATATATAGATAGACTAAAGTAATTTATATAAGTAATATCTAAATATCTAATTTATCTAATAATAAGAGTAGTAGTATAAATATTTATAAAGTTTAATAGCTATATTATAGATAAATAAGTCTATAATAAGCTTCTTATAAGTTCTAGTATACTTTAAATAATCTATTTCGTTATATATAAGTTTAAAGACCTTATATTCTAGTATAAAAGAAATATATAAATAAAGAGTACTATACTCTTCTTTATAGTAGAGTAAGTTATTAATTAATTTATAAAATAGCTTAGCTATATTCTTATTAAGAGTCTTATTCTATATAATAATATTAATAATTCTTTATTATCTTAGCTTCTAATAGCTCTATTTAATATATTTTCTAAAGCTATTACTAACTTATATTATACTTACAGGGTAGGTATTTATAGTTAAGATATTAAGTTTAAACTTATTTAAGATAGAGTTACTATAGTTACGGCTAGCTAGATATAATAAAGTATTAAATATAATATTTATCTTACTAAGCTTATAATAAACGTTAATATAAAAGCGTTAAAGATACTTAGATACTCTAATAAGCTATAAATTAAGCTTCTCTATTAACGTAGTATTAAGGCTAGTCTAACGAATTAATTAAACTGCTACTAAATAATCTATATAAATAATAATAAGACTTTTTAATATTTTAATAAGATATTTAATCTTCTTTATTATCTAGATAATATTAGCTATTTCTAGCTCTATAGACTAATAGTAAGTTTTGATAAGCTTTAGCTAATAATTTAAAAATAGAATAGATTAAAGAAATTTCTATCTAAGATAATTAATAGTAGCTATAATAGAGTTATTTTTTATATAGTAGATATAAGTAGCTAGGCTCTACTCTTTATTAATATCTAAATCTATATATAGCTATCTCTTTAGATTAGAATAATATAGTATATTAGACTTAGTAAAGGCTTATTATATTTAATAATATAAGTTAATTTTCTTAAATATAGATATCTCTAATCGTAGATATATTATAGTAGTCTTATAATATATACTATTATTAAATCTTACTTTTTAGTATAGAAAAGTCTTATACTTCTAAAATAATAATACTATAATTATAAAGTAAAATATATACTACTTAAGATAGCTAATAAGTTTTAAGTATTTATTAAAAGTAATAAGAGTCTTTAGAAATTTTAGATTCTTAATAATTTAAAGTTTTTCTTTAGTTATAATAAGATCTAATATATCTACTTATTATTCTAATAAATATACTAAAGAATATCTAAAAACGATCTTATTAAGTACTAAATAGATATTTATATTAGTAAGAGCTTTAAATACTTAATATAGATACTTAATATACTCTTTTAAAAATAAGAAGAAAATAATAATATTATTAATATATACTCTATAAAAGTAACGAAAAGATTATAAAATTTAATTAATTATATACTAAATATAAGCTAGCGAATTACGAAAGTTTATAATAAATATATTAAATATTTCTTAATTATAATAAGAGAATATAATAAGTTAATAGTAATATCTTTTTCTTACTTACTATTAATAGAAGAATACCGCGGTATCGATAATTAAAATATACGTAGTATCTCTTATTAAAATAAGTATCTCTACTTAAGACGATACTAAATAAGAGTTAGATATTATAATTTTATTAAGTACTTTAATATTTATAATAACGCGTCTCTTAGAATCTGCTAAAGTATTCTTCTAAATTATAAAATAAGAAAAGAAGAATAAAGTAGCTATAGTAATTTATTCTATTTAACCTTAAATATATAGCTTATTAAAGGCTTTATTAATAACTTTATAATCTCTTACTTCTATAAAGTATACTTTAGCTTAATTAGGTTTATAGAGTTTCTATTAATTTTCTATTAACGGAATATTTATTTATTTTACTTTAAATATATTAATAATATTCTTAGTATCTTCTTATAGGCTAAAGAAGACTTTAATAGCTTATACTAAAATAAATACTAATCTAATTCTAAAGTTATATATAGTTATATTAATAGAGTAAATAACTTTTAATTTAATTATTATAATAATAATAGCGTTAAAGGCTATAATAATTATTATAGCTATAATAAGTATCTTCTTAATTTAAAAAGTCTTAAATTTAAAGACTTTAGTAGATTATTATACTAGATTTTATAAATCTATTCTTATTAAGTAATATCTATTAATCTTATACTTAATAACCTTATCTAGCTTTATATACTTTAGTAAGATTATAAACTAATCGAAGTTATTATATACTAAAACCTCTAATATAGACTAATTAATAATATATATATAGATAAATAATAAGTTATACTTAAATAATTTAAAAATAAAGTTATAATTAACTAGTAGTTTTTATAAAGGCTATTAATAAGCTTATATAAATACTCTTATATTAGTATAAAAAGTAATTATCTTTTAAATTTTATTAAAGATAGTAGTATCTATTAGAATACTCTTAATAATAGTAGTAATAAATATATTAAGCTACTAATAGAATCTAATTATTATTATATTATACTAAAAGTTAAATACTATTCTCTCTAGTTTTATAATATTAATTTCGATAAGAGTCTTAATATTTAGATTATCTATAATATAGACTTTATAAGTAATTAGAGCGATACTCTTAAATTTAGATAGATAGATTAATATCTAAATATACTTATTAATATTATACTAGTTAATATTTAAGCTTTATACTCTTATTAGTATAGATATTTTTTTAATATTAATAATTAATTCTACTTATATAAGTTTTATAAGAAACTATTTATTAATAAGACTTATAGTATACTCTATATTTATATAGATTTCGAACTTATTATCTTATTACTAGAAATAGATCTTTATAGTAGTAAAGTAATAGCTTTAAAATCTATAGCCTTCTAAGGCGATAATTTTAGAAGCGATAAATTATATAAGCTGATCTTTAGCTTCTACTAAAAAGCCGTTAATCTAGTAGTCTAATAAGATATCACGATTCTTATTATAATAATAACTCGATAAAATATCGAGAGCTACTAAAGTCTTTAGTAAGTAGCCCCTAAGATATTTATATAACTTATTTTCTAATAAGAATATAACTTTACAGAGTTAATAAGTAAAGATAACTATACTAATAGAGATAATTATATTAAAGTAAGCTTCTACTAATTTATTCTTATAGTAGCCTTCTTTAGACTAATTTAATAATACTTATCCTTAAGCTAATTCTTCTAATTAGTCTTAATAGAAAGTATTCTTATAATACTAATATTTCTTTTAATTATTAATAGATATAGCTACGTTATTATTAGTAATATAGTACGCTCTAATACTATAGAATCTAAAAGGATAAAATAGATTTTTATTAAAGCTTCTAACGTTTAAATCTCGCTAAGGCGGATTCTATATAGATTAATAGATTCTAGAAGACTAATTTATATTTTTACTTATAATTTATAACTATTAATAATTACTAAATAGTTAATACTATTCTATCTATATAGGCTAAGTATTATTTATATTACTCTAATAGCTATTACTAGTATATAGTCTATTTCTATAAGAGTTTAAGCTATTATAAGATATTAAAGGCCTACTATAGCTATTAAACTCATTTTAAAATAGATTTTAAGAATAAAAATTTAAATAATAGAGATTATTATACTAATTTTACTTATATTACTTAAAGTCTACTAAAGGCTTAGACTTATACTTATTATAAATATCGTACTAGATATCTTTCTAAAGACGTAAGTTACTAATAAAGTTTACTATAATAGAAGAGTTTAACGACTTAGCTAAGTTATATTATAATTCGCTATCTATATATTAATAGGCTAGTAGAATTTATTCTACTTCGATAATAACTAAGTCTATATTCTTACTATAGATAAGAATATTAATAATATAATCTACTAAATTCTTTCTAATACGTATATTTCTAATAGTATAGCGAATAGCTTTTATAATTAATAATAATCTATTAAATAAGTTATAAAACTATACTTTTAACGTATTATACTATTTTTTAATATCGTTTAAATTATTCTATAAGCTAACTCTAATAATATAAGATAGCTCGTTAATATATTAATACTTTATAGATTTTAATAGATAAGTATTTAGATTCTATCTAAATATTATAATATCTATAGAATTCGCCTTTACTTATAAATAATTAATAAAGCTAAATATATTATAATAGATATTATAATTTTCTTTTATCTTAATAATAGATATATCTAGATTAGAATTAAAGTAGCCGATATCTCGAGCTTTAAAGTTAGATAAGTATAAGATAGTAAATATAATAGACTGCGGTTACTACTAATTTATTTCTATTATATATATAGTATTAGTTATAATAGTAGCTATCTAGTTTACTTAGATCTATAAGAAAGTAGAATTATTTATTATAGCTATAATATTTTAAATAACTTCTTTAACTAATATAGCTATTAATATAATACGGCGTCTATAAGAGACTTTTATAGATAATAGAATAGTAGAGCTAGACTAGCTAATACTAATAATATCGAATATTTTAAATTAATTTAAAGATAGTATAGATTAATAATCTAGTATACTAATAAAGAGAGATTATAATCTAAAGCTATCTTCTATTAAGAGAGAATTATATTATCAATAGTAAAAGATTAGCTATAGTAGTCTTTAATAATTATAAATTTAATTAATAAAGACTTTAATAGATTAATAAAAGATAGATATATTAATTACTTAGCTAGCTAAAAAAGTAAGAAATTCTATAGATAATTATTTAAACTATCGAGATATAGTAATAGACGTTAATAGCTTAAATTAAGAGTAATAATAATAGATATATTTAATAGCTAGATTAACTTTATAAGAGATCTTATAAAGATAAGATCTACTAATAGCTTTAATAAATTTATAGATTTAAAAGACTATTCTAATAAGATTCTAACTAAGGTCTTAAGAAGTATTTAGCGGATTAGATAAACTAGCTAAAAAAGTTAGAATAATAACTTAATAGACTAATAAATTAACGAGTTAAGAGCCTTATAAAAGGCTTCTTCGGCTAGATATAAAGCTTATAGTAATAGAGTTTTAACAAAGTAGAATATAAGATAGTATAGTATAATAAAAGTAAAGCTTAGAACGATTTAATATTAGACAAGTTATAACGATAAGATAGTAAGCTTAATAAGGGTCTCTAATACTAGATATCTATAAGATAATAGATAGCTAGCTAATATAGCAGGTATTACTACTAATTAATAAGCTCGTAATAAATCGTATATAGTAAAAGACTTAATTAGAAGCTATATTTAGAAAGGTCTACTTATAGAGAAGTTCTTAAAGAAGCTAGTACTAAAGTAGCCTAACGCCTCCAGCCTTCTCTATAGAAGGCCTAGCCATAACATAGTCTAACGACTAGATTATTAGCTAAAGTCGATACTAAGAACTAGTAACTATAAATTAATATTAAGAATTAAGATCTAATAGATCTATTAATTCTAAGGATTTTTTATATTATTCTTTATTATAGTTAGCTATATTTTAAATTAACTCTTTCTCTACTTCTTAATTATAGAGATCTAGGCGTCGTTAGTAAAACTTTAAGTAATCTTAATAATTTTTAGTAGCTTCTTTATATTTCTAACTATTAGCTTAATATTAAAACTTTTCTTTATTAGAGATCTTAGCTTATTAAGTTTATTTTTAAATCTAAAAGAAAAATCTTCTTATAAGAGATTTATAAGCTATTAAAGAGTATTAATTAATAGTTACCTCTTTTATAATCTTTAATAATAGATCTAAATCTTTAAAATTATCTAATTCTTCTCTTATTTATATAATTTAGAATTTAAAAGAATTATAAATATTAAGTATAAATTATAGCGAGTTTAAAAAAAGAAGAATTTAATTAATCTCTATCTAAATAGATTTCTTATTATTAAATAAAAGTTAATAAATCGCTTAAACTATATTAATATTTATATTTATTATAGATTTTTAAAGAATTAATATATTATATTCTAACTCGCTTCTAGTTAGTTAGTTAGTAATTATTAATATAATAATATAATCTTAAGTATAGTTAATTTTTAAGTAATTTTAATTTTTTAGATTTCTCTAAATCCTTATAATATTTTTAACTTAAGAGACTACTAAGTTTACTGTATTTAGTCGAGCTATAGTATATTTCTCTACTATATTAAATAACTTAGATAAAGGGTTATTTAAATAATTCTTAGGATTAAGTAGATTATTTAAATTAATTATTATTAATAAGATTACTCTAGATAATATAGTCTTAATAAATAGCTATAGTCTATAGAGTAGTTATAATTATATTATATCTTATTTAAACGCTATTAGAGTCTATTAGAGACTCTTTAATTCTATATTAATACTTTAAGATCTTAGTTAAAATTCTTATCGATTAGTAAAAATTTATATTAATCGAAGATTCTTTTTAATTAAATATTAAATAATCTACTAATTTTCGAAGTTAATTAGATTTAATTAAGCTAATTAAGTTATAAATAAAAAGTTAAAAAGTTAAAAAGTCGTTCTTAACGTCTTCTAAATAATAGTAGGATACGCTAGCTTAAGAAACAATAAGAAATAGAGAATAGATTAAAAAGTTTTAAAGATTTATAGAGTAGATAAGTAAAAGTAACTAATAAACTTTCTAATTCTTTAATAATAGTTAGATACTATTAAAAAGACTTATATAAGTAGATCGCTTAGTATATCTATTTATATAATCTAAGATATTATTACTAACTATTAAGGTACTAGTAAACGAGTACTATTTTAATATATAAAAAGCTTAGAGAGCTCTCGAGAAGAGATCGAGAAACTAGGTTTAAATATATAGGCCTATATAGCCTCTTCCCTAGCTTCTTCCTAGAACTATAATAGAGAGTCTATAATAGAAATAGAAAGAGCGATATTATTAAGCTAAATATAGTAGATTTAGCTATTATATTAATTATCTTTTTTTTACTTAAGCTTTATTTCTTACTTTTCTTTTTTTATATTTAAATAGCTTTTTAAGGCGATATAAATCTTTAAATATTTAGAAGAATTTAGTCTTAATCTCTTTCTTTTTAATATTTTTATAATTTATAACTTTTACTTCGCTATAGTTTTCTTTACTACGTTTATTCTTATTATTTATATATCGCTTCGTCTTAATAAGATTATTATTAGTACTCTAAAGTAACGCGCTAGATATAAGAGCGATATTATATATTTTTATAAGCTTATCTATTAATACTAGATTATTATTTCTAGTCTTAATTTATTAAATTAACTAATTAACTTATCTTATATTTCTTAAGATAAATAGTATTAATATCGAGTTACTATTAAATACTATAATTATTATTTTAAATAAAGATTCTAATATTTTAAGTTTAAGTTTATTAAAAATAATTTATAATTAAATTAAAAATAGTCTACTCTTCTACTATATATATTTAATACTGTCCTGGCTATCCGCGAAGTCTAATTACTAGCATATTCAGGTAGCGAGATAGCTCTAGTAAGGATGCGTAGCTAGTATATAACTAGTACTTAACCGTAGTACAATTAGTATACAATCTTCGCAGGTTCTTAATTGCTTCCTTAGAACCCTTAACGGATTTAGTAGTATAATCGTTCTATAACCGTTCCACAACCGTTCCACAACCTATATTTAACCGTTTATTAACCGTTTACTAACCGTTAATTATTCGTTTATTAATCGTTTATTAATTATTTATTAAGCCGTTTATTAAGCCGTTTATTAAGTTAATTACTAGACTAATCATCCTAGCCACTGCAGCCATAGAGATCTCTCTATCGCATGCTAGCTATGCAGCTATCCTAGCCACTGCAGCCTAGTCATTGCAGCCATCCTAGCTAGAGATCTCTCTATCGCATGCCAGCCACGCAGCCACGAATGCAGCCATCCTAGCCATCCTAGCCACTGCAGCCATAGAGATCTCTCTATTGCATGCTAGCCATGCAGCTATCCTAGCCACTGCAGCCTAGTCATTGCAGCCATCCTAGCTAGAGATCTCTCCATCGCATGCCAGCCACGCAGCCATCCTAGAATAGCTGGAATGGCTGCGTGGCTGGCATGCGATGGAGAGATCT
>JAEUBB010000650.1:641-16302 GCA_018257885.1 Parmelia sp. 050094
CGTGCGCACCACCTCTGTCTCTAGCTGCGTGTTCAGCTCGAAGTGTCGATCCGAAGCAGTGACGGGCCTTCCTCAAGGAATGTTTAACATGTCCGACGTCGATGCCCGTGTCAGCCTTCCAGCGCGAAATGTCCAAAGAGATGCATGCAAGATCGAAGGGCTCAGAGGAACCTAAAATTGAATGCTGCGTCCCATTCTTCCCCCCAGGGATCTTCCTCCGTCTCACTGTCTGCCTCCTTGTTATCGTCTTTGTACTTGTTGTCTCCACCTCCTTCCTGACCTTTGTACGGCCCTTGCTGAGATAGTATCTTCTGTCCCTCTCGGTCTTCCACAGCAAGCCGGTCAAATCCTTTAATCACTTCCCAGTCGCCGTCAGATATGACGTGGTCATGGAGAACATGATCCGTTCCATTGGAGTCAGATACCAGGGCGTTCTCGCTGGTACCGAGAGCAGCATCAACCGTGTGTGGGGTTTCGTACCAGCGATGTTCTTGAGAAAAGGTCATCCTATTGTGTAAACCCAGATTGTTCAGCTTATTTTGTCCAAGATCGTTAAATTCATCCAAGGACTCGTAATCGAAGACAATCCAGAGAGAGGAGGGTTTTCCGGTAATATTCCATAGTACAACGTAGTGCGTAGTACGTTGTTCAGATGTCTTCTTATCCACTTCGGCTAGCCATCCTAAAGGGATAAAAATGGTCTCAACCTTGAATGGCTCCTCTTGGGAATACAGGGTTCTTGTCTTGCGATCGACATCTTGGTATTGTAGATTGACATACGAGAGGGTGATTTGCTCAGCATGGGAAAGTACTTTAAATGTACGGTCCAATAAGTACTTTTTGGTAGCTGTCTCGAAAAGTAGGATTCTTCCTTGACTGCTACTCCTAGATTATATTCAACCATATAATCATAAGAAGACTTATTATATGTGCGAAAAGTCTCGACAAACTCTGAGACGGGTGTGTAAGCGACGAAGTCTGAGGCGGGTATGTCAGTGCAGGACATGGTGAAGGATGTGTGATTGATGATGGAAGACAGGGTAAAAAGGGTGGGAGTTGAGAGTTGAGGAAAGACAAAAGAGAAAAGAGGACTAAAGGGAAAATATAGATAGACATACTTGAGTGTTATTTCATGACGAAAATACCGTACTATTGACACTTCTTCCTACAGCATTCCGAAAATAGCTCGGCGCTATAGTAGGAGCTAGGTACTACCTTACTGTCCGGGCATTCTCATTATTCTCTATTGGCAGCCAATGACCGAAGTTATACACACATCACTTAGCTTCCCAACAAAGCATCAGGTAATGCATACAGTACTCGACTTCAAGAAGCATTAATTAACTCATGTGAATATGAAGGACGCAGGTGTTGAGGTGAAGCTGCTGTCGTGAGTGCCTAGTTAAAGTCCGTAACAACACAATTTGCCACCTATGGTAAGAGACCAAAAATGTCCTATTAGAGGACACCATCGATCAGTCAGACTTATGATATTCACATCCCTTTTTGCGCCAATGACATGATTAAGTACTCACATAAAAGCTAGTTCAAGCTTCAGACTCTAAAAAGCTGACTCTGGACTGATACCCTGTCCAATCCTGGCCTGATAGTCCCAGATTGTTTTATTCAATCTTAATGCATCCTTCCTTCTGGGACCGGGGAGTTCAAGGTATTATTGCGATTGCATCTCAAGATGTAGAAATAGATCCATGTTCAACTTCATTTCAAGATTGATCACTTTTTCTGCATTGCACTCATAGAAGCTCGAACTAGGATGAGATTCTGGACATTTTCTACTTGGAATCTCTATTCTTCAGACTTCTCGAACACTTGATATGGGATAATCGACCCCCATTGTTTATCGCTGCAAGAAGGGTTGACAGTAGGCAACAACCGCTGCTGTTCATAGCCTTAGCAAATCATATCTAATAAAAATGTACTAACAGATCGAATATTACAAATTGTACAACAATTCTAAGCCTAACAGATCAATGCTCGGCATGAGTTAGTGAGGCCTTTGGTGGATGTGGCCGGCTGCTTGTTAGGCATTGGCAAGGCTTTGGCAAGGCTTGAGCCGTGGCAGGGAGGCGGAATGCTGTGAAGACAACGGCCACCACCAGATGAATGGGTATCGCGGAATGTATACTGGCGACCGAAAGGGTTGGTGATGAGCATTCAACCGCTATGTGGTCGTCTTTCAGCAGGGAGTGGAGTATCCGAAGATTGACTTGAACAATACTGTTCCTCTATAGTGTTGCTGGTAGGGGGCCATCGAAGGGTTCTTGAGCTTGGTTTTGCTGCTGTAGACTTCTAGTATTGTCACTTTGAGTAGAAAATTAAGTTGGCCAGGATTGGAGTGGATGAGGTTGAAGCACCACGGTAGTATCTTTAAAGATGATAACGTCTAAGATGACGCGAGCTCTCAGGAAAATCAATGGCAGGTTTGACAAAAGTTGATGTATGATACCTGAATGGCTGTTCCGTTGAGGTAAAACCCAGAAGAGTACAGCGTGTTGCTGTACGCAATAGGACCGAAGTAAAGGAAAGTTGTGGCTGCTTGCCTACCTTTTAGGGGCCTCATTTGATCCACGGCAGTGCGAAGGTGCCAATCCACTCTTCAACCTCCCTTCTCAACTCAACAATCTCTCGAACTTCATTGCCATCACCAAGGAAATCCAGGAATGCCTTCACGCTTCCGGGATTCTTCCGTCCCTTCGCCTCAGATTCGTCCCTAGCGACTTTGTCAAGGTGCTGCGTGATTGTTACAGCACGATCCACAATCTCAGCAACTCTCGTAAAATCGTCCGGTAATAGTCCTCGAGTGGTCATAGCAGGTGATCCCATCCGCAGTCCACCTGGTTTCATAGCTGACTTGTCGCCGGGAACAGTGTTCTTGTTGCTGGCAACGCCAACGAGCTCAAGCACACGTTCTACGCGGGCTCCATCTACGCCTTTGCTTTTAAGATCAACCAGTACCAAATGATTATCAGTGCCTCCAGAGACGACGTTGTATCCCAGGCCGCCCTTCTCCTCAGTATTTCCCAAGCGCTCGGCCAGAGCCTTTGCATTCAGTAATACGGTTTTCTGATATTCCTTGAATTCAAGACTCTGCGCTTGATGTAGAGCAACTGCAAGAGCAGTGATTGTATGGTTATGGGGTCCGCCCTGATGACCCGGAAAGACAGAAGCGTTGATTGGACCTTCAAGGTCGTACATTTCTGATTGGCCTTTCTTATCCTGTCTACGAATACCCTTGCGGAAGAATATCATGGCCCCTCTTGGACCTCGCAGCGACTTGTGGGTAGTAGTGGTGACTACGTCTGAGTGTGGGAACGGAGAAGGAATGACACCTCCGGCCACAAGGCCTGATATATGCGCCATGTCGCTAAGCAGATATGCTCCCACCTTTTCCGCTATCTCTCTCATTCTTTCGTATTCAATTAGTCTGCTGTAGGCTGAAGTACCGGCGATGATGATTCTTGGGCGATACAGCATTGCCAGCTCTTCAAGCTTGTGGTAATCGATGAGACCTGTCGACTCGTCAAGTCTATAAGGTAGGGTTTCAAAATACTTCGAGATTGCGGAGATCTTCTTGGTGGGCGTCTGGTATCCGTGCGACAAATGTCCACCGTGAGGGAGATCGAGACCCATGATTCGATCATGGGAATTAAGAAGTGCCGAGTAGGCATAGAGGTTTGCGGGTGATCCAGAGAGGGCTTTGAACACACTTTAGCAAGGCATACAAGTCAAGTCAGTAGATGGTCGTACGCTGCACATTGACCCCCCATTCCTCTTCGCTCAGGCCAAAAGTCTCCAAAGCTCTTCTCTGACAAAGTCTTTCCGACTCGTCTATGTGCTCGTTGCCACCATAGTATCGAGCCCCTGGATAGCCTTCCGAGTATTTGTCTGTTCAATTTTCCTTTTCAGCTCTCACACTTCACCCGTGCAGGATCTATCTGAGCATACTTTGCATGACACTGCCCAAGGCATCGAGGACTGCTTGTGAAGTGAAGTTTTCGGAGGGTATGAGATTGATGAAGTGTTTTTGCCGTCTTTTCTCCTACATCTCATGCATCAACAAAACTCCTCTCATTATTGTGGGGAAAAGCGGTCGTCGTGCGCAGAATAGCGTACCCGTTGAAGTATCTCATAAACAGCAGGGTCTGCCTCTTCCAGATTGGCAGCCAACAGCTTGGGCATAATCAGAACCATCATCATACAAGCGATGCCCCCAGGAACGTGCCTTGTGCTGACCCTCTGGACTCATCGAGGCCATGCCTCGCCTGGATAGCCATTGCCTCTGCTGGAACCATTGGGACTGAACAGTTGGAGGTTTCCGGGCAGCAGCATACAGTGTACGGGACCAACATCTGCTACATAGAGACATGTTAGCATTCAATGTTGATTGTCAAAGACGATGCTGCTTCAAATACCAAGATTCTCCTCATGGCCTGAGTGATTGCTTTCTTAGCTTCGGCAAAACACGGGAGGCCTAAGCTGCTTTTGTGATGGTGCCTGTCTTAAAATCCTGCGCCCACAACTCTCTCGTCTACAAACAACTACAATCCAAGATGATGAGATGACTTCTACGGCTGCTACAGCACTCACTTGGACAGTGCAAGCTATCTGATGTGGGCTCTGCTGACATGTCTTGGGTCCAACTCACCACCTTACTAGGGACAATATGAGACTTTCTGATTGGACATGTTGTTGTTTTCCCTCCTCAGAGCTGCAGAGCTACAGCCATTTGATTTACCATCTGTATGCTTCTATCACAAGCCCAATCATCATATAAGCCTTGAGCTTTAGTGTCCCTGAACCTGTCAAGACGACTGTACAGTGTATCTCTTCCATTGTGGTAGCAAATTAGAATACTCCTCATCTAGCTCTTTGTTCGGTTCTGACTTGTGACACCTTGCTTTGTAGGTTCCCAAATTTGCCACATAAAGGGGTCTAAATGCACCCACGACGTTCCGTTGTACATTAGAATATTCTCAGTAGATGAAGGATACTTCTGACGAAGATGGAGTCCGAGTCTGGTCGTGCCGGGTATCGAGGCTAGCTCTGGAAATCAATGTCACACATGAGATCTCTCAGTTCGTCTAACTGGAGGTCTATGTACTATTTTAATCGTTTTGGCCGACTCTGCTGTTGATGATCTATATCTCCTTACCAATGACGCAAAAGGGTTACGAGATTATCGTATTTGACTGCTGTTCAATCTAAGCCAGTTGTCTTTCTTGCTCTAATCTCACATCATGGTTGCTGCGTCAAGGTCATGATTACCCAGGGGTGATGTGGAAGAAGAATCTGAGAGTACTGTGGAGGACAACATTCTTGTTTTCTCCTAGGCATTGGCCGTCAAAGCGTTTCTCATACACAAGCGTCTCGTCTGTTGGTGTCTGTTGGTGTAGGTTGAGAGAAAGCAATGCCTTGATCACTTTGGTTGTGGTATGCCAAGCTCAGGCGATGGAAAGATAAAGATACCTGAAATTTAAACCTCCTCGGCCCCGCCCACGGCCTCCGCGTTGTGCGATTCCCGATCCCCGATTCTCGTGCCTACTAAAAACATGTGCCCTCGATTCTCGCTTTCCACCTTCACGCAGTCTCGAAATCCTACAACCAACCAGCCTCATCAACTCCATTCTCGCGGTAAAAACTAACCTCTTTTTTTGACCAGCCCCCGTCCTAAGAGCTGATTTGAGACCAGACGCGGTTGTCACCGTGTGGTGGCAGCGTAAGGTAAACAACCATCGCTGTATTGCCCACAACACTCTCAGCTCATCACAGATGTGCTCATACATCACAGAGATGTCTAGCAATGGTCCTTCCCGTCACTATCTTCCGAACATCTTGCGAATGAAATACCGTGCTGCGCTGCGGCCTCTCATGAACCCTCGCCCTCAGGTGACCAAGAAGAAGCAAGCCTCTCAGGTAGACTACTGCAAATTTCAGTCTCGCGCTGATTCCTAACTTGTATTATAGGTACCCGCCGTCGCTACTGCAATGCCCAGTCCGCGAGGGGATAGGCCTGTGCGTTCTGCTAAGCAAGTCCAACCAGCACCCGGATACGTCGACTCGAGCTCCTTGCTCTTCGATAGCGAAGATGAAGGCACTGAGAGTGAATGCGAGCATGATAGCCAGGACCAGGGCAACAGTGAGGATGAAGATCGCCACATTGCCAAGAAGCCCCGTCTCAGAGGAAAATTCAAGGCTCAAGCCAAGGTTACCCCACCGCCACCAGACTCCTCTTGTCTGGCTTACTACCCAGAAACTTATGAAGGCGTTCAACTATGGAACAAGATGCTCGATTTATCACCTCCTAACCCGATGAGTGACGTTCCCACCGACAAGGTGCTGGAGCATGACTTCGAGGTGTCTGAACCGTACGCAGCGGAAGCTTTGCCGTCCCCAGGAATCACCAACAAGATCGAATCTTATGATGATACGAGAGTTGGATTTGAGAAGCTCCCAGGGGAGATTCGCAGTATGTGTTTTCCTCTTGACCTTTTTCCGCCGTTGCTAGTACTATAGATACTGCCATCGTCAGCGCGTTGACAGCTACAAAGCTCGAGCTTCTTCTCATTGAAGAGTTTTATGTACCTCCAGAGCTGGTTTCATAGCACAAGAACTTTTTTACGAGAAGGAATGTTAACGACGAGGCATCAATTTAGATAAGATCTACACCCTTGTGTTCAAAAAGCGAGCGCTCATTGACTTCACGGACCGCAGCGGGTTTGCGCACTCAGCGGCATTCCTTCGCGTCAACAAAACCGTCTACAACGAAGCTCGTGTGTTCCTCTATGGCGAAAACCGCTTCTGCTTTGGTTACAATTTTGCCAAATCTGGAGAGTACTTCGGTACGTTTATTCTAGAGTTGATCCTTCCTGTTTGGAATTGGAACTGAGATTCAAACATGTGTCGGGAGCAAGAGGACACTAACACTCATGAGATCTGTCATGCAACTTCAACTGCTTCAAACAAGTAATGCTGACTCCGAAATCTACGTAGAACCTCTGTGGAAAGAGCTCGGATGGACCCACATTCGTCGCTTCCTGACGGATATTGGTCCTGAGAATACCAGCCTCATCCAGCAACTTGCTATTAGTTTCTACGATGCCAGCCAATCAGGCAATCCAAGTACGTCGCTATCCTAGTAGGGTCGTACCTTTCCTTGAAGCAATCTCATCATTCAATCGTGCTATGAGGGAAGCCTTTCGTACGAAGCGTGCTGACTCTAGTTTACTAGATGCGAACATGGATGAGCGTCGCTTTACTTACAACAAGGATGTCTTGTGGGTCCTCGATTATTTAAGTCGACATGGCAAGATTCTACATCTCAAGTTGGGTTTCTGCGGACGTCGCTCCGTCCGTATGAGCCCTAGAGATGGTGATTTCTTGAAAGCTCTGAAGGGTGTCAAGACGGACAAGCTCACTATTGGAGATCCTAAGCGCGAATTACCGACTTTATATACTGTACGTCTGTCGCAGTCATTATTGTCTCTGTCAACCTAGACTTTTCTCATTCCAAAAAGCCTCGTACAGTCAATGCTAAGTCCAAATTCTATAACAGGATATGTACCATAGCAAAGCCGATGGGTTAGTTCGGGACTTGCTCAAACGTGTGATGGTCCGTCCTCGACCGCTGAAGGATCTTGATCCGCGCCTGGTTTTTTGAGAACAAGCGAGGAGCTTCAACGCCGCTTAGAAGGTACTCCGACAGCAATGATAAATTCCCAGCACCGTCTAATTCGATGCAGTGATGCCAAGAAATCCTTCTCTATCATCAAATTCAATAATAGCGAATACATTCTCTTTTTGTTCGACGGACCGACGATAGCATGATTTTTCTTGACGTCTACATCAAGGAAGCTTGTATCAAAACCACTCCTGCCTACACCTGCACAGATACTTCAGCCTGTTCAATTCATGATCCTTGCTCTGAGCATATGCGTTATTGGAAGGAAACTTTGCCAATAACGTCAACCCCACTTCTGGACCAGGTGCTTGATGAATGTTGTTAACGGCTACTCTCTACATCACAACGTTCGCCTTACTGGAACTATCTGCATCATTCACCGAAGGAACCATCATGACTGGCGGATTGTTCTTCGCGCCCACGAAGAAGACTGGCTCATGAATTGTAGATGATGGTACACCACATCTTTCTACTTCTTTGGCTCCGTGCGTATGCACCTGCAGGCAGCTTTTTTCGGGCAGCATATCTTACTTTGCCAGCAGAGCATTCGATGGAAACTGCACATAATTCTTTTCAAAAGGCTTTTCCCAACAGCATCATTTACTTCTCAACAGACTTTTCACTGGAACATGCACATGTACAATAGCTTGCGTTTGCTACTGGACAGATAGATAGAATGCTACAGGTCACTTATGCACGCTTGTGCTCCTCGTATAGCCGCTGTTAGCTTGCCTGTGAGTACCCACGCTCCTGCCACGACCAGCCCCCACCTACAATCCAAACCCAGGTCGTTGATCCCTTCTCAGTCCCGGGTCAGTCTTGGGAGTCGATGAATCTACACGTCACCATTTGATCACGCATTGCTACGCACGATGGAGCAAGGTAAACCTCCCATGTAAAACGCGCTACCTCAACTAAGTAAGTCTAATCTCAAACTAATTGTTGCTTTTGAGCGAAGAATCGAAGATACACTTTTGTGTGTACGTATGTGTGTGGGTGTGCAACGAGTAATGCAATCAAAGAGAGGTGTCTGCAATGACAAAACGTAGCTGTGCTGTGGATGCATGCTACGGTGCTGCCTTGCTCACGGAAAGGAGCGAAATGAAAGCGCACTGCAATGATGAAAGAGCAATGCCATTATGTCTGTGTACCCATATCCATCACTGACGACCCTGTCTATCAACGCTTCCTCCCTCTGCACATCGACACGTATTCCCTAAGATCTCGCTGTTGCGAACCCATGCCTAAGCACCGTCGAGGACGGCAAGGTAGGGTTCAAGCCTAGTAGCCAAAGCGGAGGCCGTATGCCTGTGCCAGTCCGGTCAGTACAAGGTCCATCTCTTTCGGGAATTGGAAGGACGACGAGCGACTTACATTACGCTTAGGCTTCTTGTGGTGATAGAAGTACTCGGCAGGGACGCCCGTAGGGGCAGTGTATGAGAGCGAGCCAGTGCCACTAGGATCGTAGGACGATGGCGATGAGGTGAGGCCTGTGGATGCGGCAGTCCCGGCTGGCGGATCCCCGGTGGGCACCGGCGCAGTGCCAGAAGGAGCGTAGTAGCTTGAGGTAGAGTTTCCGTAAGGAGCAGATGTTGGCACGACACTGTAGGCGGGATCGGTACCAGTCCCAGTACCCGTGGAGCAGTAACCTGTAAGCATGTTAGCCTCGAGTCTCACTCAACCACACGATCCAACAGTAAGAAGAAAGCATTCGGCATCAGCCAGCGACTTCTACGCGGAGCGGAAACCCTCACTGGAATCCTAAAGATTCCCAGGTAAAGGCTGAGACAAAGGAGTAAATCTTTTTCACTCACCTCCAAGTGCGAAGCCAAGGAGACCTCCCAGTGTCAGCTTTGTGAGTTGCATCTTGAACAATATTCCCTGATCTGTTAGTAACGACAGTAATGGAGGACGTGAGGCAGCAGAAGAGATCGAACAAGGTTTGGGAGAATCTGCTACCTGAAGCTTCCCTTATATGAGAATTAAATCCCCCCAGGTGCTGTCGGCCGAAGAAGGGCTGAGAGATCTTCCCACGATTACTCTCCTCTCCCACTCGCACGAGATGCAGCCGTCACGCCATGGGGCAAGGATCAGCGGAGGATTTGGTCTGCTGAGGTTCCAGGTGCATCTCATCCCTGGAGGAGGAGGCTTGTCGCATGACGCAGCAGGGTCTTCCACATGCTTAGGGACTGGGATGAGGATAAGAGTGAGGGGTCATCAAAGGTGACTGGCGTAGGGAAAATCCACATATGTGCGTACCGAGGGATTCCTCTGCAGAGATGGCAATATCGATTCTGGATAGATGTGGGCCCAACACGCATGACATGCAGCGGCTTGTGCATTAGCGTTGCATATATGACGGTACCGTCAGATTGCAGTGCATACCCGTCTGCACACAAATACGGGATTTAGCAATTCAAAGCTGCAAAGGAATCTTGTTTAGTCAATGGGAAGCGAAGTAGCGGAGCTAATGGGATTGCTGCTTCAGCTTGCTGCATCTCTGAAATATCATGAGACTGAGGTACCCAGGAGCGGGTATAGAGTAGGAGCAAGTGATGCATGCCGCATTGATCCGACAAGGCTCCTTACCGTTTGGAGGAGAGAGTAACCGAATTGAGACACTGCAGATGCTCATGCTCCCCACGCAGCATCTCCATATCTCGATACTTCAGTCTTCAGTGGACGGGGTTGTCCTGAGAAGCTCGGTAAGAATTGAAGGTGCGGCAGGGTGCGTGTAAATGCGTAGGCGCAAACGATAAGGTAAGGTCATGTAAGGTAAGGTAATGTAAGGCACTGAAAGGAGGTGCTGTATCCGCTTCCGCAGCAATCAATTATCACGGCGACCGAAGTCTAAGTCTAAACGAGAAAGCGTCAAAAATCAAAATCAATGAGAATGAGGCTTGTACCTGCTTCCCGAGTATCGGTACGCCTAGTGCTTCCTAGCCCCATCACCACCATGGCTGGTCCCCGTAATTCTTCCCTCCCATCATCCTCCCATCATCTCCTTCTAGGTCATCCCCTTGTCGCCTGTGAGAGCTGTGAGAGTTGTGAGAGACCAAGGTCAAGCCACACGCAGGACAATCAGAGATGGCATCAATGGCATCAATGGCATCAACCTTTCCGATGATGCCGTCGACTTTCCATGTGGCCGGTGATCCGAGGCCAGGCCCGTGGGATATGTGCTGAGCTGCCTTATGGTGTGCGAGGAATGATTACGCCTTTGAATTGTTGTAGTCACGGAACGAAGTGAAAGTGAAGCTCGGCTGCCGACATGATTGAGGGTTATTGGCTGCTTTGGGATCTTGCTCTAGTGTGGCTTTTAGTGGCAACGCCTCTCTGGGAGTGCTTTCTGCATGGAGATGCTCGGAGTGCTACTGTCGACTCGTTGATGATGAGATTGTCCAGAGATTGTCCAGAGATTGTCCAGAGATTGCCAGAGCCTAGAGGTTACTTTACATAGCATCGATTCAGACTTCAGAATTCAGCCATTGCCGGGGAAGACGCGGGTTCCTGGAATGATAACACTCCAAGCCCCATACCACATACCACAGCCATACCACAGCCATACCACAGCAATGAGGTACCACAAATTCGTCACGGCCCACCAGCTCCACCAGGTCCAATCTTCGTGTTTATTATTAGCTGACAGCCTGCCAAGCTACAAGTTTCATATCAGGCGCCATGGATCGTCACCTAGCTCCACGCACTTCCTCCGCCACTGGATCATTTGGTCCAATCGTCTTTCTTGTACACATCTACGCCCTCTCAACTATCATGATACACGCTACAATAGCCTCTGGCCCCATGGCGAGAATCGTGCCCTGTTCCGCCAAGACGATTACGTTCCAGCAAAGCAGGTAAGCACGCCACGTCTCTGTCCAAGTACATTTCTGAATCTGTCATTGACATGAATTGATAAGGCAATCTCCGATAGGAATACGCTAAAAACCCAGAGCAACGCCCAGGATATTTCCAGTGCACCCACAACCCACCTTCGATCAAGTCCATGATGCTATCCTGTCTCTTCTCATGATAATCTGCTCGCTGACTTGCTCTTGCCTCCCCACACACTTCCGAGGTCGTCCAGGTACCCAAAGACCACTCCAGGGACACTCCCTCCGCCATATTTGATCAGACTTCATCTCGACTCAACGACCAGAATGCGTCCATAAGCATGTATGAGGGTTGAAAGCAGCAGATCATAATCCCGAAGCCGGGGAATCTCGGGAATTCCAGGACTGAGAATGGTGCAAGGTAACATTTCTGTGGTGTCTGTCCAATACTCTGGTGCTTGTTTAAGGCTGCTCTTGTGCTGGTACTCAAATTTGGAGGAAAAATGCCTCGGAAATTGAAGGCTCATGCAGCTTACCGAGCACTTGCGATAAAATTTCGCTTTGTCGATGGAGACTGTCACAGTGTTTGCCCCGTGATATCACAGCTCGAGAGCGGCCTTATAAGAAGCAGCCGTCCGTTAAGTTGTGCAACTGTATTCCAAAGACAGCCCGGCTCACAATCCCTTACGGTGGCATTGCTAATGTGTAACGTAATTTCAACACTATTGGCATGAGTATTGGATCGAGTGACATCATGGTCGGGAAGGCGGATGTAGAAAAGTTGTTCGAGTTGTCTGTGTAAGACCACTTTCTTGTCGATCAAGCACAGATACTTTAGGTAGCACTCATCAAGGCCCCTCTCCGACTTTGGCCCTCAGTAGCACACAAATAGAGCTAGAAAGAAACACAACAAAAATTGTTGGGCAAGTCAATGAGCGCGAGGCAGTGATATTTCGGCGGACAGCTATACGAATTTTTGGAATGCTTTCCAGAAGAGCGCAATGTTCGAAGATCTTCCTTGAAACATGTCACTGCTAATTGTTGGTCCTTGGAAGGTTTGACCACATTTCTCTTGCTACCGTCACCGCAGTCAAGACGGCGTGGCAGCGACAATCTAGTGACTTGGGTCAGCGAGAAAGCATGGCATTGTGCCTGTCAAATTCAACTGCAGGTCCAATCGAAGCGATGAGATGTCCCATTTCCGTGTCAGTAGAGCAGGCGCAAGTCACCAAGTTAAGGAGATGTCTAGCATTCAAGTGATTGAGTGCGTTTCATATGCTGATGCGAAGAAGACTTGGTGTTTTCTTGCGGTGACTTCTGGGGGATGTTCATTATTATAAACTACTTTACTTTAGATGAGGGCGGCGTGGGCGGGAAGGGGTCCGGGAGCAGGGAGGCAGGGAGGTCGGCGTAAGTAAACGCCGGCTACTGAAACTACGGTATAGGTACTGAAACCAAACGTCAGATTTCCTTGTTTTCGATTGCTTCGACTTGTTTGGTTCGACAGGAAGGACTCACTCAGCCGTCAAAACTTCTTGTTGTGCGGCAAGAGTCCTTCCAAGAGTCCTTCCAACAGTCCTCCCATCAGTCCTCCCAGTCTCACACGCGTGGCCATACCGTACACTCGACAGTGACACGACGTACGAGTACGAGTACATACCATCTTCCACATTTCTTTCCATCTTCGTCCTTCATTCACTCTGGAAAAGAGCTTCCCCATCCCTCAGATCTGGACATTGCAGTCATGTTCCTCACTACTCTTCCGACGGTACTCCTCGCTCTTCTCCCCCTAATAAGCGCAACCGTCGTCCGTCGAAGCATCCCAAGGCCTGGCCGAGTAGACCAAGAACGGCCGCTAATCACCCCATCGCCCGCCAGCTGGGATCCAACCAAAACATACAAGAAGAGAGGCGTCATCAGTGATCTTGCCGGCGATGTCGACTCAATACTCAGCGGCTTGGGCTCAGATATACCTTCATACGTCGCGTCGGGCGTCCCAAATTTCTTCCAGGATTTTCCTTCTGGAGCCAACGTGCAGAGTAGCTTGGGGCTCGACGACTCTCAAGTCAAAGCGCTGCCCACACAGGTGCTGAATATCCCGTAAGTCATGCCGCATACCTCACTCACATGTCACGTACTGATGAACGCTAGCCCCTATGCCAATTGGACGGAACAAGGCTGGAATGTCCGCTTCCACGGCAACGTCTTCAAGCAGCCTAACATCACCGAACAAAAATTGAACGATCTTGCGAACGTGTTCTTGGTCGGCACTTCCGTCCAAGAACTTCCCCCAAGCCAGGCTTCACAGTCCAGGAATTTGACTGCTGAAATCTTCATAATCCAGCAAAGCAACCAAAACGTAACTTTCAATCTCGAGCCTGCACCTACTGCAGGGGCCTCGGGAGAACAAGGCGGAGGTGGAGCCGTGACTCCAAAAGGCGGAAGTCAACAGATCAAGTACCCAATTCCAACAGATGGGGAAGGCGACTTTGACGGCTTCGTCCAAATCAACGACACTGGGCTAAATCCTGGCAATTCTACAAGCGAGATCCAGCGCCTGAATGTCTACACTGAAGGAGATGTCAACGGAAACGCAACCGCCTATCTTGTTCCTCAAACAGGTTTAGGGATCATTTCCGACATTGACGACATCCTACGCGTTACTCAGATCTACGAACCATCCTTGGGCCTTCTAAACACTTTTGCTAAGCCTTTCACGCCCTGGATGAACATGCCAGACATCTATGCCAACTGGTCGCGCACCCTGCCAAACTTCTGGTTTCATTATCTGACTACCACTCCTGAGCAAGTGACTCGCAACTACATGGACTTCATCTACAAGAACTACCCTGGAGGCTCCTTCGACACTCGTCCTCTCAACTTCAGCGACGTCAGCGCTACCATGGAGCATCCGCAAATTCTTACTCGACAAGGTCTTTCAGACCTTTCCACAACGAAAATTCATTCTAATTGCCGACACAAGCAATAGTGATGTCATGAAGGATTACCCGGCCATGGTAACAGATTTCCCTGGACAGGTGCAATGCATTTTTCTGCGCAACACTACGAACACGGATTCTGGTGATAAGTTCCCCTACGATACCAGCGGGTTCAAGAATCTCAACAGCAGCATGTACATGTTCTTCGTTGTACCTGTATGGCCACCCCGCCCTCTTTCCTGCCTATGAGAAAGCTAATCGTTTTAGGATGACCTTGCGAATCTAGACATCGCCAACGGACAATGCGTCAATTCTACGATCAAGCAGAACCTCACATTCGGCTACCAGGGCTTACCCGGCGGCATAAATTTAGGAGACGGCAAGAAAGGCTCCGGAAGCGTTATCGCAGTATCCACCACGTGGGTGTTTGCAGCTGCGGTGGGAGCGGCGGTGTGGGCGCTGTGACGCTACAGGGATGCTACATGGTACATAATCGGCCACGAGTCATATGGTAGGGATCGTCACGTGTTTTATGTTTTGTATATACCTCACCTTCTGTACAATAGGTTTTAGCATTGTACAGCGGCATGCCTATGCAACCGCTTGAGGAAGATAGCCTGCAAAGTCAATGAACGAGGTAGCATTCGATCGTCATGGCGCAAATTTCCCGCAAACCCGAGCTATCATCCGATGACATTGCTGTAGGGAGAGGTTTCAGCCCAGCGGAACGCCTCGCGAGCCCGACCTAGAAGCTCATCGACGCGCTCAAGATTCTATATCTATGGTATCCGCGTAAAGTTGAATACCGAAGCGTACGTACTGTCGAAGCCATTCGTCGGAATCGCACCCTGGCATCCACGATTGACTTTATTTCCCCCCCTCCGAAAAGCCACAGCTCTGGCCTTTTGGTGACTACGGTATCATTATCATTATTCTTGTTATTATTATTATTATTATTATCGTTGCATGCATGCATGCAGAGTTTCATTCTTCTGCAATACCACATAAAACCGCTTAGCGTCCACAGTTGAAAAAGCCAAGATCGACAGTCTCGGCGTAATGCAAAAACCCCTTCATTTCTTTCTCGCACACCGCATTGACCTCTTTTTTTTTTTCTTTTCTTTTCTTCTATTCTTTTTTTTGGGGGGGGCTTTTTTTTTCGTTTCAGTCTTTGTTTTTCAGCCCTTCTC
>JAEUBB010000653.1:5209-15442 GCA_018257885.1 Parmelia sp. 050094
TAATAACTTTATAATAAAGTATTTATAATATATTATATAACTTTTTATAATTTATATAAAAAGATTATTCTTATTAAAAGTATTAATTTTATATTAATTTTAACTTAAAATAAGTATATTATATATTTAATTTTTATAAATAAAGATTTTAAATAGAAAAGAATATAATATTTTAGTTAAGTTATTATATATAAATTTAACTTAGTAATAGATTTAAGCTAATATTAAATTAATACTAGCTTAGACTTATTTTAAGCTTTCTATACTTAGATATATACGACGTAGTATTATATAGTCTAGGCCAATTCCGCTATGGAATAGCCAGCAAATCCTACAGTATTTCAAAAGCGCGCTTGTGCGCCAAGACTTTTTACGCGCGGAAAACGGTGATTGGATGAAATTCTGAATCTGCAACTTACCCGATGCATCTTCGTCCATGCCGCCGCGATATTGTCTGCAGCTGCCCAAGCCTATGTGGAGACTGTTTGATTGGTGAATATGGCAGAATTGACAGAACAGTCGTTGCTGCTAGCGGCAGAGTACTGTATGTGTTCGGTCAACAGCGTCGCTGCACGGTTGCGTCATCACACAGCCCCGTTATGGCAGCCTCATCAGACAAGGCTGAAGGAGCCTGGCATCATCTGCTGTTTGCTGAGAGCTCCTCGATGCAAATTTGATATTACTGATGACAGATGGAGGCTCTCGGTCTCTCTTCCGGGGCTGCAGGCCTGATATCCCTTGGAATAACCGTATGTCAAGGATTGCTAGACTACTATCGCTCTTGGAAGGTTGCAGAGGACCGAGTGGCACACATGTACGCATCAATCGAGGCGTTGACCGAGACCTTCAAAATCCTTGATTCGGCCATTCAATCCAAGGTGCTTAGTCATGATAGCGTCCAGAGAGTTGAAGAAAGCATCAGATCCGCAGAGAAGGGCCTTCACAGCCTTCGAAAGAAGTTGGACAAAGTTCGCCTCGTTCCTTTGCAGTCAGGATGGAAAGCCAAAGGCATGGCACAATTCCAGAGAACACTGTTCCCTTTCAAGGAGAGTACTTTGGCAAAGCTCAAAGAGTTAGGAATCGAGCTACGACAGGATCTAACGCTCGCCCTGGACGTTCTACAGATTGAGTGCTCGGCAGCTTCTTTGCAGAAAATGGACCTCATTGTTGACGGGCTGACAAAGGTCTCTATTAATGTTGACAAGCTGCAAGAACATTCTACCAGTATCTCCGGTAGTGTCCAGACTATAGAGGCTTCCTCCCGAAAGACGACCAAGTCTGTTGATGCTTTGTTAAATACGGAGAGCAAGGAATACCGTCGCAAAGTGTTCGATTGGCTTTCTCCCCTAACAGTGGAATTCCAGAAGAAGCATCTGGACACATTCAATCTACAAGGGCGGCAGGATTCTGCGGCTCAGTCGCTTCTGGAGACTACGGAATTCAAGCATTGGCTTAGTAGATCAGGCGAAACGCTTTGGTGTCCAGGCATACGTGAGTCAAATCTTACCTTCAGCCTGATGTACTGTGTTGGCCTCCATCGTGGCAATATGCTGACACCAACAGCGGGTACCGGGAAAACCGTCTTTGCGTAGGCCCATCTTAGTGCCCTATCTTCGTTCGTCACACTAATTCCGTCGCCAGATCGTACATGATCAATCACTTGCAAAACATCGTAGATCAACAAACTACTCGCCTTGCCTATTTCTACCTTAGCTATAAGGATGCAGAGAAACAGAACATCCCAAACCTACTTTTGAGCTTGGTCTGCCAACTAGCTCTGTCGGAGTCAGCGATGTCAGCTGAGTTGACAGCGTCTTATGAAGCCCACGGATCTGGAGCAAAACTTCCATTACATTCGGAGTGTACGCAGTTGCTTAGATCTACAGTCAGCCGTTGTGCTAAAGTTTTCCTCATTATTGACGCTTTTGATGAATATCCTGACGAGCTGAGGGGTCAGCTAATGACAGAGTTGCGGCGTCTTGAGCCCCGTTTTAGTATCATGATTACGTCAAGGGACTTGCCAACGATTGAAAGCCAACTCTCAAAAGCAGTCCGTTTGGATGTTCAAGCTAGGAGCGACGACATCTTAGGGTACCTTCGAGAGTGCATCGCGAGCTCGGAGAGGCTCAAGTCTCATACCCGCCAAGATCCAACTTTGTGCGACCTCATCTCAACCACTATCGCTACTAGAGCGGAAGGAATGTAAGATTATAGTCTCTGACTGGTGATGGATTTTATTCTTCATGTGCTAATGATCGCAAAGGTTTCTACAAGCCCGTCTCCATCTGGAATCCCTAACAACGAAGACAACTCTCCGCAAGCTGAAGAACGCTTTGAAGGCATTGCCAGAAGGCTTGAACAGTACTTATGACGAAACCATGGAACGAATAAACTCCCAACATCCTGATCAAGCTATGTTGGCCAGAAACGTTCTTTGTTGGGTATTCCACACTTCCCGACCCCTTTCGATGGCTGAGATACAGCACGCACTAGCAGTGGAGCCTGGTGATTCAACTTTGGACGAGGACAACATTCCAGAGAGAGAGCTACTGTTGTCTGTATGCAATGGTCTTGTCACATATGAGAAGGAGAGAGGCTTCCTAGCCTTGGTTCACTATACTTTCCAGCAATATCTGGAGCAGAAAGCGGAAATGCTATTCCCAGAAGCTCATGTCGAGATAGCACGAACTTGTCTCACATATCTATCTTTCGACGAGTTTGAGCAAGGACCATGTCATCAAGACTGGGATCTCATGGTCCGCCGTAAACGGTGGCCCCTACTAAGATACGCAGTACCCAAATGGGGCGAACATGCACGTCAAGGACAAGAAGAAGCCTGCAGAGATCTGATAAATTCATTCCTTTCCCAGGGTGCCAAATTGTCTGCCTCTGTGCAAATACTCTGGGTCAAAGAGTCAATAGATTGCAAGGGTACGCTTCACTTTCCTTTGAAAGTCTCTGCATTGTGGTTTGCTTCCCTTTACGGATTGGAGCGCACAGTATCTCATCTGCTGGCGAGCCAAAGGCATAACGTAGATAGGAGGACGACATGGGGGGACACTGCTCTGCATCAAGCCGCTGTTTGTGGACACGTACGGATCTTGGAACTACTGTTGAGCAATGGTGCAGACGTAAATGCCAAAGACCACACCGGAAACACGTCTCTGCATATGGCATCTTTCTGGTCTGATGTTGTTGCTTCCAATAGGTCCATCTCGATGGGACAGGAGACTTTGTGCTGGACAGAGATAAAAGTGGGACTGTCCAAGATGTCACTGAACGTGGCTCGCTTGCTTTTAGATCACGGTGCTGATGTGAATGCTGTCGATATCAGAGGAGAAACGACATTACATAAAGCTATCAAAAATGAACAGAAGCCGCTAACGCACCTATTATTGGCAAGAGGTGCGGACGTGGTTCTAGAAAATCAATCTGGACATGCGCCACTCACTCTTGCATCGGAATATGGTGATGAAGAAATAACACGAGTCTTATTGGAGCATGACTTGCAAAGACAGGTCCAAAGTGGTATCACCAATACGGCAATGAGAGTAGCTGCATACAATGGTCGGTTTTCTTTGGTGAAGATCTTGCTTTCGAGGTCTCTAGAGGAGACCTTACTCCGCCCAGAGGGAAGAAACCTTCTCCATATGTCCGCATTTGTAGGAAGTTTGGAATGCCTTGTGTATTTCGAGAAGAATGGTTTTGACCTCGAAGTACTAGATAAACAGAAGCGCACATGCCTTCATATCGCAGCAGCAAGTACACAGGAAGGGTCTCGCGCAATCATTAAATACCTGTTGGAACGAGGACTGAATCCAAGACAGAGCGACGTCCATGGATGGACTCCACTATTATGGGCAGCAAAAGGAGGAAACACTACTAACATACAAGAATTGTTAGAAGCAGACGCTGATAGCTTCTGCCAAGGCGACAAAGAATGGATACCTTTTGCAATCGCCACATTTCACGAGAACTTTGGCGCGGCGAGGATTTTGAAACCTCCCAACAAGCTCCTTCCAGAGGTGTTTCGAAATTATCAATCTGGCATATCTTTGCGGCACCCAGGAGTTCATTGCGATGGTTGTGATCTTGTAAGTCACGGATGTGTCAGTTCATTCTGTCGAAAGGGACCGCTAACACTCTCAGCCTCTCTTCGGCTCCCGTTACAAATGCTCAGAATGCCGAGACTTCGATTATTGCTTCAAATGCGTATCATCTGCCGAGATCACGCACGCTTCTCACCGTTTCAATTTCATCTACTGGGATGACAGGAACCACGAGGTGCAAAGGTTAGATCGGCAAGAGGTCATGAAAGAGCTCACCGCAAGAGAGGATTTCATGAGATCATGGAGAGCATGAGGCTTGATGCTCGGATATTTTCGATAAAGCACCTCATGGCCGAATTGCTGCCTCTTTGCTGGTAGCCTGAGCGCCTTCTGAGGTCGTCCACGAGTCCAACGTAACCAATTTGACTTCAAGCTGCTACGAAAGTTGCCGCTTCATGTCATTGAAGGGTTCGTTTGCAAGTCTGCGGATTGTATTCATGACCTGTTCTACCTTTAGGGTAACACGCATCGAAAACTGCTCGATCTATAGCGGTCAAAACCCGGCTGTCAACACTGCTTATACACAATAACAATCGCATAACGTCATCATGCGCCGTTTGGAATGAAGACCCTACACAGCTGTTCGAGAGCTCCACTGCCACTTTTCGCTTCTAGCCATAAATGAGGTTCAATGGCCTCAATCTCCATCAAGATAAAAGCGTCGTTTTTGATAATTCCATCTATACGCGCATAGACCAACCCTTCTCCGATCCGAATTTTCGTTTTGTTCTCCGTCTTCTTGATTTTGCTCTCCAGGAATTCCCAAATCTGTTTCGCAGCATCTCCGGCACATCGAGGAACGTCTGGCGCTGCGATCTCTTCCGTAGAGCCTCCATACTCACCTTGGCACCTATAATCACCAGCTTGAGGTCGCTTCAAGATAGTGTGTGTATGTTTGCCGTTCACAAAAATCAGTGAATACTCCCCAGATGAGATGCCTTCCTCATACTGCTGAAGAATCAAGTCGCCATTGGTTCCCTCGGTCAGATTGCGGTCTAGGAAAGCTACGTCGTCCGATGTGAGAGCGCCAGGATCTTTAATCAGATGCGTATTGCGAGCAGAGCCAGAAATTGCAGGCTTCAAAACCAGTGGTTCCGACTCCGAGAACTCCTCAATGATCGATATGAGAGTTGCTTGGGTCTGCCTGGCCATATCGACGAATTTTGATCTCGGTACGCGATATCCCGCGTCAGCCAGTTCGAGAAGATAATGTTTGTCGGTGTTCCAAAGAACAACCGTTGGGTCGTTGAAGATGTGCACGCTGGGGTTCAATTGTTGGGCAGGTACGAGGACCCTGCGTACGAAGTCTGGAAAGTCCTTCGGGTGCTGGTGATAATCGTTGCACCAGAGGAAGGTGACGCTATTGTATGTGGCAACAGATGCAGGATCCAGCTCCGAATTTCTCCAACAGCGGAGGTCGACCACAGCTCCACGCTCTCGGATTAACTGTGGTAGAAACCAATTTTGATAGAATGGCCATTCCGCCTTGATTTTTTCTGGTGGTTCTGTGGTGAGAAAGAGAACTTTTGGTACGATCTTTTTCCGCAAGAATGGTATGGAGATAGTGTTGCCCATGCTGATGTGTGGCTCCTGTACAGTTCTGAACCTTTCTATTGAGCTTTTGCGAATTCGACGATACCTATATGCCAGTGAAGGTTGCGCGACAAACTAGGTTCTATCGTCTATTACTACTGATATTCTCATCGGAAACACCTAACTTTTATTGCCCCCATCCATCAGCAAAGATACCGAACCGATTGTGGTTCTGCAGCTCGCTTCCCTCATGTGGGCTGTAGCCATGCCATTGGCAGCGCTATTTGAGCCACATCTGTCCAGAAGCATTAGCGGACTGCCCTCTCACGACTCGATGATTAATGTTGGGGGTTCAGAAGCATCAGAAGAAACGGGCGGCGCAGCAGTGTTCGCTAAAAGTAACCGCTTTCGTTGGCAGTACCAAGACCGAGCTCCTCCATACAGTCACCAATGGGGACAGTAGACAGGTCACACGTTGAATATACCGCGTCGGCGCTTTTGCGAGCCACGCGTCGAGTGTTGCGTTTAGCGCTTCGATCATTTTTACCGTAGATGCATTGGTCAGAGCTTGACCGGGGCTAGTGAGGAGCCTGTTGCATCGCAGTGCAAACGAGATGGCCAGATTGTACGACTCAGAGTCCAAGAGCACGGAGGCGTTTGGTCGTCGTTTCAGCCCGCTGTCATTGTTTCTCTGGTCACTACTCCCACGGCCAGGCCTTGTATTTTTTTATTTTAGCGAGGTTTAAGTTGAGCTTGTCGGAGATTTTTCTACGGCTGGGCTATAAAGTATGGTGGATGGTTGTCTGCATGCATGTTTGACCCCAGATTCGCGCTAAGAATGGACCAATCACGAAGAAGAAGCGTGTTTGTAGGCGTCGCGCCATTTTAAAGTTAAGCGAGACAGCTCTAGCTAAAAGCCAAAAAGTCTAAAAATGTTTCTAGAAAGTCACTATCGAGATTCGACCGTCTAGTCATATTTTGACTAAAGTACTTACCGTACCTTGACTACAGTCGCCGACAACCGGCCTTGAATATCAGGCCTCAAGTACACTACATCTTCGACATGAACACTGCCACCCTTCGCTGTCTTAGTCACCGCGCCCACACTACACCCCCACCCATGCATCATGGCTGCAACAACAGATTGGGCAGATATACAATATTAGCCATAGCCCGCCTTCCGGCGCGGAACGATTGCAATTTGCACGATTCCATATGACCACTTTGTCATAATGCTAACTCAATCTTTCCAATCTTCACTATCTCTTCGCCCATCACATAGTCCAGGCATCTTACTGACCGTAGCCTCGATTGTCTCGACAGCAGTCTCTTGTCCTTTGCCTTTCCAGAAACGGTCAAACTTTCCTTCTCCACCCTCTAGTGGCCCATCTGGCTTGTCCAAGTCATATGATGCACCTCTTTTTTCTTTCTTTCTTTCTAAAAAGTCATACATCGTTGCTTTTTGCGCGATTCGACACCACTACTTTTGCCGACGTTCGAGACCAGCTGAGGCTCGCAAAGTGGCGATCATGCAGCATCAGTCCGCATCGATCCAAATGCCTGGTCTGAGGGCGCACCTAACCGTTGACCGAAACCTTATCACGTTACCTCTTTACGAAGACTAAGGATGGACGGATGGGTGGCGATTATCTCGCAAGCATCCATTTCGGAGTGTTTGATGGGTTCGTACAATGAGGCGAATATGGGAATTTGGGTCTCGCAGAAGGGATTTCTCTCTCATCTCCGCTAACTTGGATTTTACGTCGGTCAAGATGGCTCGATGTTTATACCAATCGCAGAATCTCCCCTCTCTCTACAAAAGCATCGATCCGGACCTCAATTTCCTTGTGTCTGCAAAGTATAGCACATCATCATGATTACGAGTCTATGGAAACATCCCTTGGAATGGCTTTTCTGGTTCTCTCTCATTGTGGTCTTGTCTTATTTCAGCTACTTGATCTGGACCATCATCTACAACCTCAGGTATCACCCCTACGCAAGGTATCCTGGACCATTCTGGGCGCGGATATCTCCTCTGCACTCTCTTCTCCATGCCTATCGCGGGGATCTTCATTTGGATGTGACGCGTTGTCATGAAAGATACGGTATGCCACTGATAGATTTCTGCTACCTCCAGAGGGTGTACTAATGAGTTGCCTAGGGTCTGTTGTGCGATATACTCCCAACCGACTGATCTTCAACACAGCCGAAGCCATGAGAGGTGAAGATCTGTTCCCTCCCTAAGTCTTCTTGTCTGACGAAGACTCTGGCAGACATATACGGCCAGGGGAGAAACACCCAAAAGTCCTCCGGCTACGCCCCTCACCCATATTTTCCCGCTGTAGCAAATACGCACAATTGCATCGACAAAGAGACGCATGGACGCAAACGACGTATTGTCAGCCAAGGATTCTCTCCAGCAACCATTAGATCCTCGGAGCCGATGATCATCCACCATATTCAAAGCCTGTGCAGCGCCTTGATGAGGTCGATCCCGGAGCCTCAGGGTTTACCTGACGATGGATGGTCGCCACCACAAGATATGGCCGCTTGGAGTGAGTCCAAACCATTCAATTAGTTCAAGGTGATCACCCACTAATTGAATCTTCAAGCCAACTACCTGACCCTAGACGTCATCTCCGACCTAACATACGGCAAGCCATTCAACCTTATCACCTCTCCTAACCTCCGCTGGGTTATCAACGCCATTGTAAGCGGCAACCGCTGCATCTACCTCCGCTTCGCTTGTCCAGCGCTTTTCAACTTCAGGCCCAGCGCTTGGTACAACCCAGGCAAATGGATATTCCCAGAGATGGCCGATGAGCGGCAACGTTTCCTCGAGATATCGACAAAATATGCAGAGGAGCGTATGGCGTCCGTGGAGAAGATGAGCACGCGAAATGACATCATGTCTGCCCTGCTCGCCGCAAGTGATCCAAAAACCGGCACCAAGCTTTCCGAGGCCGAGGTATGGGGAGAAGCTCACTTGATGATCGCTGCCGGTGAGCACCCTCTTTACATCTAGCCAACAAGCAGACAGTCTAACAAAAATGTGCACAGGCGGCGACACAACCTCCACATCCCTCTCCTCCATCCTCTTCTACCTCTCGCGCGACGACGCCGCACACGCGCGCCTCAACCACGAAATCCGCAGCACCTTCCCCTCGCTCGATCATATCCGCCAAGGCCGTCTCCTCGACTCCTGCCGCTACCTCCGCGCCTGCCTGGAAGAAGCAATCCGCCTCGCACCACCCTCCCCCGGGGCCCTCTGGCGCGAAGTCTGCGCCGGTGGGGCAATCGTGAGCGGACAGCAGATACCCGCCGGCTACGACGTGGCCGTGTGCCAGTACGCCATCTGCCACAACGCCGACTACTTCCCCGACCCCTACGCCTTCAAACCGGAGCGCTTCCTCGCGTCCCCGGCACCGGTCGAGGACAAAGCTCGCGGCGGTGGAGGCGACTACTTCGCCCTGCCTACCGCCCCTTCTCGACCCGCATACCTCTCCCCCCGCTCCCCCACCCCCCTCACACCCGGCGTATCGACCCCCGGCGCCCCGACCCCCCTCCCCCTCACCCCCTCCGGCACCGAGGCTCCCCCTCCCTTCGCCCCCTTCCTCATCGGCCCGCGCTCCTGCGTCGCGAAACCGCTCGCCTATCTAGAAATGAGCCTCGCGATCGCACGGCTGGTCTGGCTGATGGATTTCCGGGTCGCGGATAGCGATAGCACGGGACAAGGGAGGCCGGGGAGCGGGGTGGCGGGGAGGGAGCGGAGGGGGGAGTTTCAGATCGTGGACATGTTTAGTAGTGCGAAGGAGGGGCCGGTGTTGCGGTGGAAGAAAAGGACGGATCTGTAGAGATCCTCGCTCTCGCGCGTCTTTGGTGCCTGGGTTAAAAGTTCGCCACTGCTTATATTAGAAGCCGTGCACATCACCTAAGCGCGCCATCCATCCATCCTCCACTTCCCTCCGTCTCTCCTCCTTGCTCTTCAGCTCCCATCACCACTTATCCTTCCCTTGCCTCTCCGCCTCCATCTCATCGAACAGATAGATAAATTAGATTATATTATATCAGATCAGATCAGCTATAAGTATCTCGTATACTATCTATCTATCCTCTACTCCTCGCCCTCTCTCCACCATTCTCGCCATCCCCGCCATCCCTCCCCCATCAAACTTGAAACACGCAGACCCAACACCCCCATCCCAGCCGCGCGCAACGATCCCTCAAGACCCCGTGCCTCCAGCAACGCATCCCCACCAACTGTCAACTCTGCCGAAATAAAAGTAGAGCCAACCCCACAACTCGCCTCGAGCTCTCGTTCCAGAGTGCCGGTTGCTCCCACTCGATCAAGTCAAGTCTTTATCCATTTGCCACAGCCTCCAAGATAAAAAACCAGCAGGGTCCCTATACGAAAACGCCATCTCATCTCAAACTCTGTAATCGATCTGTCATCTTCTTCCCGTACTTTGAATAGATAGATCAGACTGAAGGAAGTATCCCGTGATTCTTTTTGGAATTGAAATCCCAGGGAGCAACCAAGTCACCACCAACACCTTAATACCCACCACCAATCCTCCCCCCCCCCCCCCCC
>JAEUBB010000655.1:5455-16199 GCA_018257885.1 Parmelia sp. 050094
CATTCAACTGCTCGTCCATCGCCGACAACTTCACCATCATCTCCGATGGACTCCGTGGAGCGACGGCGTCTCAAGAGGCGGAGGCGTCATGACGCCCCAGAGATTCACATACTAGACTCTCAAATCAGTATTTGGCACACCAGGCATTGCCCTAAAGAAAATAGCTTACTACTATCGCGAGAAGGAGCAAGTAGCATGTTTTTGCGAGCACAGGAATCTGNATTTGAATTTGGCTTGTCCTCTGCACGAACTTCATGCACTCACTCTCCAGCAATGGGTATTGTGGCTGCGCTCCGTTGGTCAAGGCATGCACTCCGGTCTAGGCGCTCGTTGTTGTTCAGGTCCTGATCAGGCATCAGGATGCAGTCAACGAATTAGCGATTTCATTGTTGACACCTGAATTTTATCTTTACAGACTACCGCTCGGGGGGATGATAATGCAGATCAATGCCGCTTTGAGCATGACATTTGCCGCAGCCGTTACTCGTACAGATTGTGGTTCTGATACTTGAATAGGGCATGACTTCTAGTTCAAATGGCTGTTTATAGATCGATTGTATATGATAGCTCTGGCGTTCAATGATTGGATTAGGGAATGAATGGAGGTTCTAATGCGCATCTTGGGGCTCTTTTGAGCGGTCTGGGAATTTTCGAAGGACTTGTAAGAGCTTGATTACTGAAACCTGTGGAATCTGGCTCGCTGGTGGATTGATCCGAGCCTAGAGAGCTGAGCGCTTGTTCCGTTTTCATAGACGGCCGTCGGAGTGTTGCCGACTCCTTTGACTCCGCTTCATAGCTTCAGGGTTGTCCGGTAATAATCATCTTCACTTTCCCCGATTACGGAAGCGGACATATGTGAAACAAGGCAGCATCCTGTTTCATTGGGCTATCTAACGGTGCGTCCGTTTTTACTTTGTTTCTACTTTGTACGTACGTCCATCTCTCTTTCGCTAGTTTCTCTCTGACTCCACTCGGGACTGCCAAAACAACACCCATTCGTTATCCGTGTCTCAGTGTCTATTAATCATGTGGTTGCCCCAACTTAAAAAGATGGCTCGGAAACCTCAGTCTTCTCCACAACCTGCCTTGCCACTATGCTTTCCTCGCTGCTTCTCGCCTCGTTGAGCTAGGACGAATGTAGTCCGGACGATCACTTGTATCCAAACATTGACGCACTGGAACAATATCAGTCGGTTTTCGCATGGAAAGCCCTTTTCCTCTAACAACGTAGCTTGCATTCACTGCCGGATTCATTGCGCAGTATATATTCTCAGCCAGCACATTGCCATTGAAGCAAGCAACTGATGCCAAGAGAGTTGGAGAATGCAGAGGAGAGTTCACTGAATCTTTATAGGCGCAGTAGGACCACCATGGACCTCTGACACATGGCGACAGCCTCGTGTCTACCTCCAATCCAGTCCTGCGACATCACCTGTGACATAAGTATCATGTCTCAACTCAGACCTCTCGTCCTCTTCTGCGACCCTTCTCCAGGTTACATCATTCGGCTTCGTAATCGTACATTCCGTTTTGACATCGTGTCACGTCCCCATTCATCCAAACAAGTCTCCTCTGCCTCATCTTCCCTATCTACCCTGCCGATACACAACGGGGCCCGAGGAGTCATTGATGTTCGAGGCCGTCTCGAAATTGTATGATATGTTCTCCCTGCAACAGCTATCGCTAGGCCATGGAGATCCTCGACATCTGCCTTGTTTCGATGTGCAGGCTTGGGTATAAAAGCTCGCATGTCTCCCTGAGAATGAAGGGCCAGATCGACTCCATGCCCTTATCAGTCTGCTGGACAGTAGCTAAGAGCATTGCATAGTACATTCGAGTCCTCCGAAGGACATCAACCTAGCATCCGGATACACCATCATCGGCCATACATACCATACCATTTCACAGTTCCCTCTACAAAACCCACCGAAGTGTAGCAAAGACCACTGCGCGCAGCTTCCAGAACTTGGACGAGACAGTAATCCAAAGAAACCAAGCGCCGCCAAATACTTCCTCGGCAACAAGTGCACGATGTGCATATTTCACTACTGCACGTACGCGACATGCGAGTGCGAGCTTTACGATGACCACCCTGAGTATTGCCAAGGGCAATTATACCCTTATCCGCATTACCGTCATGACCGCCCAGATAGGCCCCGATGGGTGAAGATCCTCCTCGTTCGAGAGCCTGACGAGCATCGGGTCCTCGATGAATACCACAACGAGACTCACTACACGACAAACCCTGACGACCGTCGGAAGAGAGTTGGTTGTGAGAACAGCAAGTTCGAATGGAAAGGAGAATTTCCAAGTCGGGACTGCCCTTACCATGGGTTTGGTGGGCTGAGAAGGGATGGGACCGCATGAATGCGCATGGGAGTAAGGGTGTTGAGAAGCTGGCACAGAAGCGTGAACAGAAGAGGAACGACCACTATACGGCTGAGAAGCAGAGGGGGGAACTGGCGGCAAAAGGGGAAGTCGAAGGCAACAGCTGTTGCATCGTGCAGTAGAGGGTACCGAGAGGGCCCAGGAGGGAGTTCTGAAGCTTATGCTGGGTACGCTTCATTCCGCACAGCGCTGTCATGGGTGTACAATATCAAAGGATGCATCTGGGTGCCTTTGGGTGACTCGTTGACTAGTCTATAGTGTATGGCGATATGTTTGTCAATCCCAGTCGTCAAAAATCATAGATGCAGGTCGTCTTACTAGTTGAGAGTGGTCGATGGCGCCACGATGGTAACAACGCCTGTAGGCTTTTGCGAACAGCGATGAAGCAATTCTTCCAAGTCGTCTTCTTCGCTCCCCCTCTTCACTCGTTTCTACATTGGCCACATCTTGAAGGTGCAGATGTCGCCGTGTGCAAAGGCTTTCTTTTGCAAGACCTCACTCCGATTCTTGCTCCCTGCTTCAGTTGGTAGGATCTCTATCAGCTAGCTTCAAAGCAGTCATCGAAATGAGGCGTCTTGATGTTTCATCGCGGTATGACATGTTTCCCCACGGCTGTTCACATATCGGGACGTTCCTCTTTCTGCGTTTGCATCTCATGTATAACATGTCTAATCCGAGTTGACCTATGTTCAATGCGACGCCGGCCTTTGAACAATGATGGTTGTAGTCTTTGTTATGAAAGCGCTTTGTTCCCCAGCCATAATAAGATATATCAAAGGTTCAATCCACCTCCACAAAGCCACCGCAGCTCACATTTCAATTCCCCGCTACACAATCGAGCAATCCCAAATACACCAACATAACCACATTTTCCCTACACAAAATCTACCTCTTTACAGTCAATCTCGTCCCACTTAGCTGCGACCGCTCCATCAATCGACAGCCTGGTACCCACAGCACCGAACAACAAACCTTCCCAGCAACATGTGCCAATTCACCTTTGACGAGTTCCAACCCTGTGGCTGCGAACTGTACCACGGTAACAAAGATGTCAGATTTTGCTCGGCCCAGATAGAGTCGTCTCCCTCGAGGGGTGACACTTCAGGTTGGATCACAACTATGATGATCCAAGAGACCGACGAGTACCACGGTATCGATTTCATGTACGAAGGAATTCGTTACATCACCGGTCCCAAGGACCGCAAGAATCTATTCAGATGGCTTCACTGCAGGACCCACACCTATATCCTCAAGAATGTCATCGAGGAGGCGAAATACAAGTGTCCTTGGCATGGTAAAGCAAAGATGGTATGGGAGTCAATCGAAGGAAGAAAAGATGGCAATGAAGTGAAGAGAGCAAAGATAGGATGCGAAGTAATGGAAGGAAGAAAACATGGCGATGAGGCGAAGAAAGATTGTGTCATGCAGTAGCAGGAGCGATTGTAAGAAAGGGGAAGTTCAAAGTGATATTAGAAGATAGCGTTTGGGCCTCGTGCAAGGCAGTGGTACATGAAGTGAGAATTTGTAATGGCGTGCCTTTATTCGCTATTACCATCGATAAGTGCAGAAAATCGTAATGGAGGAATCATTGGCCGTCTATGCAAGATTGACAACGCTTCATGCAAGTCCTGATCTGGAAGAATGTTTTGTCCAGTCCACTGTGAACATGGGGGATGGTCGTGTCGCCTCCCGAGGCATTTTCCGTCGCGTACATTTCTTTGAGCGTATTAGGAAGGCGTGCAACTATTGATGCCAGCCTTTGACGACAGCGGCTTGCACTCTCATATGGTTTTCGGATATACTCTCTCTTTAGTAGTATTACATGAATTATACTGGACAGAAGGTATATTTGAATGAAGTCAAGTTCGAAAGGCCGGGACCTAGTCAGCCGCAGCCCTAGCATACGTACCTTGCCACCTTGCTCCTTGGAAATTCTCCCAACCTCAACAATCAAGGTAAGATATTGTTCAGAGTATCCATGATGCTCCGGTTTCAAGCTTGCGGTGAAGCAGTTTTCTCACTTATTAAGCTCATCTTCAGGCCTTTGATTGGTGTAATGTCATTGGCCTCTGCAACAGAATTGCTTCGGCACTGAAACTGCACAGCCGAGACAAACGTGAATGCTGGGCTGCATTGCGTTGCGATTCCCATCTCTTTGTGGAACTATGACAGGCCCTTTCTATGTCATATGAGCTTCATGCAGGAATCATGAGCCAGGAGGAAGTGGTTGGTTTGGGACTCAGCCCCAAACCATCGCCATGGAACCGGGCCCTGGAGCACAGCGGTTTCAGCACGATCAATGGCTACCATCAAAAGCCACCACTCCTTTATCTTTGGATATTTCTTTTCTCTTCAATATGTATGGATGCTTTTGTATGTTTTGCATAGACACATTTGCATGCGCCAGGCTTTCCTTTGTCGCCAACCATTTGACTTCCAATCGAAAGCATGAGCAGCAGCAACACCACGTGCTACGATCCCAGCGGAAATGTACTGACGGGCAATTACCCTTGTGGCTTCCCTCATCTATCCACATGCTGTGGATACGGCTGGGACTGCTTGGATAACGGACTTTGTCGACAGCATGGAACGACTGGCTACGCACAAAGCCAATGCACAAACCCGAGCTACGAAAATTGTTTGGCTTTCTGCAACCAAAGTCAGTTCGAGGGCTTTGGGGAAGTGAGTCGTTGCGAGTCCAATGCAACAGCTGGTGCTGTGCGGGCGCTGCAGGACAGGGTCTCGGTGGTCCCAACTGCTGCGATACTAATCTCACGACCTCCCTCGAGCCATATCCCTTCTCCGCCATCGAATATACCGGCCAGTCAGTCATGGCTAGCTCCTCAGTATCGTCTGGTATTGCTTTAACCAGCCCTATCTCCTCGGGTACATTATTCACGTCAGCGCCCTCGCGTTCGTCAAGTCTTGGCACCTCCTCACATGGTACCTTCTCTCAGTCAGCAAGTCAAACCGCCGTTACAACACCGACACAAGTCATAGCCACATCGTCCCAGAAATTTGCAAACCCCCCTTCACCGCAACCTACAAGCCAGATCCACGATTCGAGGACTGGCATAGAAGTCGGTATACCGGTTGCCATCGTCGTCGTCATGCTCGCAGTCCTTGCATTCTTTGTTTTCCAGAATCGAAAGTTCAAACAACGTCTCCTTCAGTTGAAAGACCAGATGGGCCAAAATTCGTCAGAGGAGGAAACGATATCTGACATGCAACAGCGTGAGAGGGTCCCCGTAGGAGAGCTTGATATTACATACTATGAGTTGACGCAGCGGGATACGCCAAAGCATGAAGTACTTGGGAATGAGATTCATGAATTGAATCACAACAGTATCCCGAAGGATGAGCTAGTCGGGGACGTTCCTCCAAATGAAGGGTTCTGTGAAGGTCCTTTAGCAGATTACCAGATCTCGCCGCTTTTCTTTCCTCCTAAAACTAGGAGGAGCTGAAGGAAATTTGGTATAGCTGATAAGAAGAGATGATCTAATGTTTGTCAGTGAAAGTGGCTCTGTGTTCCAAGCAGACACCAGATTATTCATGTCTTGAAATCGGATAGATTCGGACCAAGACAAGCACATCATCAAACGCAGAAATATCTTCCCACAGGCGTCACCATCGCTTAGTTGAATCAAAGCCACGTCATCTTCCACGATTCGCTTGTGGTGGCCACACCTAAAAGAGCTTACTCACTCATGCAATCTCCTGACACCCAAATCAAGACCTCAAACTCGGGACCTCGGCCAATTCCAAAATTTAATTCACCATGGTATCATCTTATAAGGTGCTGAGCCAAGGATTCTGTGACGCCTTAAGCAAGATCAAAGAAAAGGACAAGGAATTGACCACAAAGCAGAAAGGTATGCATTTCTGCTTCGTAAGTCGAATCCATTCTTACAATTGTGCTTGATCCTTGACGACATCGATCTAATCATGTCATCAACAGAAACAAGCACACTCATGCTGTAATGAAATCGAACGCATGCATGACGAGAGCTTGCAGCCTCGGGAAAACCAGACTGACACCTTCGTTCGAAGCAACCTGGCGATGCCAGAAGATCAGACACAAAATGAAACACCTTTTCGAGCTGCTCTTCGTAGAAGGATAGCCGCATGACATAATGATGGAATAATGCCATCGTCACGAAAAAATAAATACATGAAACCGACTCCGAGAACGCCTGCGCCCCCCACGTCCATTTCTTGTTCATGATTGCCATGACTGAATCTCAAGACTTTGCATCTGTAATAGACTCTGCGGCTAACATTACGAAATAATCTGCTAGTATTCCCCGCATCTGCAATTGGATGCCCACGAGTCAGCTGTCAACACCCGCGCGATCTCACTACCAGCATCCAGAGCTCAATTAGACCCAGAGCGAAAGTGCACTCGTTTCTCCCAATCCACTTGCCATGCTAAAAGGAAGCTTCAGCTCAGCTATTCAGACTCTCCTCTTCCCAAAAGCGTCCCGAAATAAAACCAAGACCGGAAACCCAACCCAAAAGCTCATTCGCACTCTGTGCATCAGGGCAGCCTACACAGCAATCAGCATACTCACTAGCATGTCATCTAGAGAAAATTTAAAAATTGGCAGCTGGATCGCACAGCTACAGTTCTAAGATCTTTCTTAGAGGTTGCCGAAACATTTTATCTGCCTCTCACACGGTCGCACTCACACCGGTCACACAGTACTCTGGGCATGTAGGAGATGGAGCAGCGCTTATGGTTCCATCGTGCTGTAATCGACACAACCTTTTAAGAGACCATCACGTATGGAATATTTATCTTTCATCTTGACACGTTCGTCATGAACGTTCGGTCTAAGACAGGTCACCGAATGAAAGAGATCCCCAGACGATGCGATTTGTAAGCGCGAAGTCTTAGCTTAGTGTTCTCATCAGTGCACCCACTCAGAAAATGAAGGCATACGCAAATCATGACCCAGAGGCACAGTAGCTAGGCAGGTAGATGCTCGGGCGGGTCCAACGCTAGGGCAGCAGCCTTTCTCTGGGGTAGCAAGCACCCAGAAGAGGCCCCCCAGCGCTAGAAAAACTCCCATGCCTAGGCGGCATGGGCCTGGAGTGCAAATGAGGCTATATACAGGTGTGGGCGGGCGGGAAAAAAGATTCCATGGCTCTGGAAGAGATGAATTCGAATGAGGGGCCACCCCCTGGGGAAAGGACCATACAAATATTGCTCCCCTCACTCGCGGATCTCGCGGATCGCATACATCGTCGCATGTATCGCTGCACGAGAGTAGCCTGCATGGGACCCACTAACCCACAGTCTCAATGATGCGAGCGACCCTTGACCTTCCTTGCACCTTAGCCAACAGCCATCTACTCATGGGAGCAATCTCCGAGGAGACTGAATTCGGATGCAAGAGCACTCCATGCATGGGATCTACAGATCCAAGCAGACCCTGCATATGCATCAACGGGACATCCATTCCTCCGACCGCTTTGCTTTTGATACACAGTATAAAAGCCTCCCATCCTGCTGAGACGGACAGATCTGTTTAACCCATGCTTGATGAGATGGATACCAAACTCATCGTAATAGTAGGTATTACTGGCACTCAGGTATGGCTCCCCAAGATCATATACACACCTGTACACAATAAGTCTTCAACGTCCATCAGCTCATTGCCTCCATTAGGGCGCATCCGTAGCCGATGTCTTCCTCGACGAGCCCAATTGGCGCATCCGCGGCCTCACGCGCGATCCCGCCAAACCCGCTGCCCAAGCTCTGCAAGCCCGCGGCATCGAAATGGTTGCCGCCGATCTCGACCATCCGGAAACCCTGACCGCGGCCTTTTCTGGCGCCCATGCCATCTATGCCATCACCGACTTTTGGCAGCCATTTTTTAAAAAGGACAACCAAGCGAAGCTTAAGGAGGGCCAAACCATGAATGAATTCTGCTTCGACCTGGAGGTGCAACAGGGAAAGAACATTGCTAATGCAGCTGCAGAAGTGGAGACGCTGGAAAGGTATGTGTGCTCGTCGCTGTCGGATGCGAGAAAGTGGAGTAAGGGAAAGTATACGTGGGTTTATCATTTCGATGGAAAAGCACAAGTGGTGGAATATATCAAGGATGAGCTGCCCCATTTGGCAAAAAAGACGTCGGTGCTGCAGATTGGGTTGTATGCCACGCACTGGCAGGCTGCCCCTATTCTTGCACCACAAAAGGTTGAGTGGCCCAAAAAGACATCTTTCAGAGGGTATTACAGCTGAATGGCTCCTTAGCAACCGGATGGATCGTTTGTCCTCTCTCTCACTGCAGATCCAGACAAGCCTATGCCAATGATCGACACGCGCAGAGATACGGGTTACTTCGTCCGAGCTTTGGTCCAACATCCGCCCGGGAGAAATGTCCTGGCATACGGCAGCTTGATTAGCTGGAAGGATTACATGACTCTGTGGGCCCAGACCCTGAAGCTCCCCGGTGGATACTATAAACAGATTACCATCGATGAATTTAACAAGATTGTCCCTGGTGGCCTTGGCCGCGAGATGGCGGAGGGTTGGGCTTATCAGGGAGAATATGGATATGATGGAGGTGATCCTAGTACTGTGAATGCGAAGGACGTGAGTAAAAGTGCTCAATGAGTCTGAGTCCCAGAGCTAACAACGTTTTTTTAAGCTTGGCATTGATACCCTGACGACTAGCATCGAGGATTATGTAAAGAAAGAAGACTGGTCTTCTGTCATTGGTTGAATATGCGAGGCGAGTGGTGAGCATTCGACGATAGTATGAAGGACATGTCCACCGCGCGGGTTTGAGCTGACTGCATTCGTCGTTCGTGTACGAGGGAATCAATCATGTACTGTTGAGACTTGCCTCAAATCTTTCGTGATTAGCAAGAAGTTGAGGTGATTACTGATACACCGTTGGTACTGTATTGTGGCCACCAGTAGGACTCAATCACTCAACTCTCAAAAGCCTCTGGTGGATTGAACACATCTATGGCTATCCAGAGATCTATTTGGACTACTTAAGCTAACTGTAGTGGGCCTAGTGGCTGACTAAGAGGGGAATGGCTAGTGGGACTACTAGCGCAACCCCCCCACATTGCCATCGTAAGAGCAGATTTGGTACAACGCTCAGCAGATACGTTGACCATGGCACCCAGCAAGAAACCAGCAGCCAAAGGCGGTGACAAGTCCAAAGACAAAGGCAAAAGCTCTGCTAGCAAAGACGACAGCAACGCGGGCGCCTCGAAGCTGAAGGCCGCAACAGCAATCAATACTCGTCACATCCTGGTACAACCTCCCCACCCTCTCCCCGCTAGCCCTACATGCACGGCAAGACATGCTGACAGTCACTCCAGTGCGAAAAACATGCCAAGAAAGAAGAAGCTCTGACCAAACTCCGCGACGGCGCCAAATTCGACGAAGTGGCCCGCGAGTTCTCCGAGGACAAGGCGCGTCAAGGTGGCAGCTTGGGTTGGAAAGTCCGCGGCTCTCTGGATGCTGCGTATGAGAAAGCGGCGTATGACCTTGAGCCCAGCACGACGGGGAACCCAAAGTATGTGGAGGTAAAGAGTGCGCATGGATATCATATCATCATGGTCGAGGGACGACGATAAGGATGCGTACGGCTACTGCTATTGATGACGGAGAGGAAGCGACGAGTCAGAGATTGCCGTCTCTGCTGCTTGAAGGCAGTGCTCTATGAGCCTCCAGAAGCTCTCGACTTGGATCCCACGAGGTATGCGCACACCGCCATGATCAGACTTGGTGACCACCGTTCGGCCAACCTGGCCTCGTTCCTCGTCACGATCGCTGTGCGACCCATCAGTCACGATATCGACATGCCACCTCTCGCCCCCACCGTCATCAAACCTCATGTCCGCACCCACCACACCTTCCAAGAGCACAGCCACAGCAATCGGATCATGCAGCGGTGGTCCCTCCGTAAGGCCATAGACCTCACTGTAGGTCTTCGCAAAAAACACAAGCAGGTCATGGAACATCCTCCGCAAATTCCCCGCCGCCACCGATCCCTCCGTGACGCTCGTCCCCCTCAGCAGCGTCCTCTGCACCTCCCCCGTCGCCAAAACCTGATGCGTCAGATCCAACGGTATCAACGTCGTCTTCGCCGCCAGCGCCCGATTCCCAAACACCGATTTCGCAGCCTCAGGATCGCACTGCTGACCCATCAGTCCGCATTCATCACCACCCCCCCTGCCCTTCTAGATAGCATAGCATAGCATAACATATCATAACAAAACAAACCCTCCCACTCACATAAACATTAAATTCCGCCCACCTCGTCCAATTCCCAAACCTCTCCCCCTCCCCCCTCACCCTCCCCATCCTCGCCCCCGTAAACCCACCCCC
>JAEUBB010000656.1:0-10151 GCA_018257885.1 Parmelia sp. 050094
GGCAGTTGCAGAAATGGGAGGTGGGAGGCGGGGAGAGGTAGGAGAGGAGGGAGAGGAGGGAGGGGAAGTACCTGGGCGGGGCTGTATGTGGTAGGGCTAGCGGCGCTGGTGGTGGTTTGGGCCGCGGTGAGGAGGGTGAGGGTTGATAGGATGAGGGAGAGAGTGATTAACATGGTTGATGATTTTCGTGATGATACGGTGATAATAATACGGATAAGTAGTAGAAGATAACGGCTGTTATACGCTGAGAGACGGAAATGAGGACGTCTAGAAATTAATTGAACGGAAGATGTAGAACGAGTTGCAGTGCAGAGGAAAAGTGCGAGCGGAATGTCTTTATGTATCTCCTGTGTCACTAGATCTGGACAACGCCACGGCCGTCTTACATCATCAAATTTACGAGCAAGGCTCGCCAAGATGAGTTGGAATCAGCTGAGAACAGATTGCATTTAGAGCCTTGTTAATTATCATGTCCGTAGGAATGTCACTCCGCCTCATGGCAGTGCTCATGGTGTTGGACCTTGGTAAGTGTAAAGACAATCATATGCGACGACGTGCATCGCGACTCTGTACACTATACGCAAGTCTGTCATGGTCACCGTCAATTTTCTTGTTTCTTTGGCCATATTGTCGGATAGTTTGGAAAAGATGTCGTCGCTACAATAGATCATGCGATTTCATGTTATGTAACTCGGTACGGCTGTTGTGGAACTCGGACTACTCGGTAGGGCTGTGCTGACTCCTTCCGATATGGGGAGCTCTAGCGCAAAAATTGCTGCTATAAATAACACCTTAAAACGATTCACCGCGTAAGCTGATCCTTCTACAACCATCATAACACTTTCTTCTGCCAGGAGTGCGAACTAGGATGGGAGCTAGCCCCTCGCATACATCTGATGGCAGAAAGGAGTACGCCTGGCACGGCTTTGTATTGCTGCATTCATCGACGAGAAGTTATTGCGCGACGTTATGGCGACCTCTGTCGAAAGCTGATTTGTTATTCAGTCGATAGGCGACGAGACCCTAAGCACATCCAACCCAAGCTGAAGATCTTCCTCAACATTGACCGCATGAAGATACTCTTGAGCAATCTCATAATTTTGCACCTCAACAGGAGGTGCATGAAGCGACTGGTTTAGTGAGGCTAGACTTATCGCATTGACACGCAAGGATTGATCGTTGTACTCCAAAAAGAGCATTGCATTGATATCAGAGTGCCAGAGCTCCGCCAAGACATGCTCGTTTAAAGAAGAATGTGGGAAGTAGTGAGAAACCCGATCTCATAATCTGCTGGATAATTTACCCGTGGGTCTTCGGATGAAGTGAGACGGTGGAGTATAATCGTTCCAGCGTGGGAGAAGAGGAGAGAACGGCTGACTGTGCACTGTTGTAGGCCCTGCACGCCTGCTATCGAGTTGGTACCAAATATATGAATGCATGGGTTCCTTGAGGACTCTATAGAACGCAACAATGCATTGATACGTGCAGAGATGCAATATCCTAGAAGCACTCCCAGACGCTCGTTCGGTAACGGGCATCTATCTCCGGGTAACAAAGGTACAAAATCCCCTTTTCTCGACCGGTGCCGCTGTCGGAGATAATGCATTGGAGAGAGTCAAGGAGGCCGAACACACAAAGATAGGATCTATGGGAAGTGACGAAGCTGGACATAGTACCGTCGTCCTCTTGTCCTCTTGTCCTCTTGTCCTCCTGTCCTCTTAATCACTCACCTTAACACCAATTTCCTCTTACTCGAGGTAAGCCTCACCGTCATGCTTCAACGGAAGCCTGCAAACTCCTGCGAATTAGTAAGATTAGGGACGAGACTTTTTTTGACCCTTCTTCACGCACAATCTGCGATTACTCGCTGATCTTCGGTTGTCTTCCCTCGATCGACTCGATGAACCACTCATGAGCGGCTTCAGTGACAACGGAAGCGATCAGCATGAAACATCCGAGCCTAATGGAGTTATAGGTCGCAACGCTAATATCAAGCGCTGAAGCGACACCTGCAGATTACTACGTTCCTTTCAAGCGACAAGCGCGTGTCAGCTCCCATGCAACCTTCATTGTCAGCTGCATCATGTTCACATTCTCCGTGTTCTTGATATGGTGACAACAGCCTGTAGAGCTCTACGGTATAACTCAATTTCAAACGCAATCGATAGTTCAGAGATGACGGGCATCGCATTTTTATTGACGCTCTGCTTTCTGTTCCTTACCTCAGCTTTCGCGATCTCGATTCCTCTTGAAACACCTAGCAGCAATGCCCATTTGAATATCTTGCAGCCCATAAAGTTGGTGCTCAAGCAACCTACTTCCTACATCGCTTCAGCTAACCAATAGACACTAGTGCCTCCAACCTTACCGGTCCCCTACCTCCCGCAAACTACCAGATATTACTTAAGTTCAACAAAGCTATACTGCTTAGTCCTTTAGGCCTCTATAAAAACGCTATTGAGCTCATGTACAGGTTAGCTCAACAAGAATGGAGAGGTGTACTTCTAGACAATTTTCACATGTCGGTAACCACCTCTAACATGTATATCGATGTCACAAAGACGTCTTCGGATATGCTCCAGGTCGGTCACGTCGTCATAGCACTTCAAGACTCCGTCATTTCAATGGCACGTTTGTCGGGCTTCTATCGACTGACAAGCCTGATCAGCTTGGATGGACAAGCGGTTGGGCAGTTGGATTTTGCTAACAATGATGAACCCCGAAATCAAGGCGACCTCAAAGATGGTTCGCTCCTGCTTAATAACAATCTTTCGGACAGCAGCTTGAGCACAACGGGCGAGATAGTGGATCCCTTTGACAAGAAATTCGTCATCAAATACGACTTTTTTGGCAAAGCGATTGATAGCAAAGAGATCTTCACTGCGGTCCTGGATGGACTGGCAATCTCGGCACAGACTGATAGGGACAAAGAATGCCTTTTCCTAGAATCGAACAGCGTTTCAGGTACTGTCGCGATCTCGATTTCAAAGGATCAAAGCAAACCTATAGAGCTACGTTATTCTGCCGTAACAAAGCTCCTCCTGATACTCGTATCAGGAGTTATAATTCCGCAACGTCAGTTCAAGGAAGTAGAGTTCTTCCTCTGGTACGATGGGATCAATGTTGCTGAAGGATATATGTTCAAAACTGCCATGGCGAATAATGGCACAGGAGTTACATCAGCTACCACATAAGCGTGGATGTGGAAACGGTTGGATTTTGACCAGTGCGGATGTAGTGGTTCTTAGCCTTCTCACGGCAGTTACCCAAACAGTCACATGAACAGTATGTTACATCGAGTCCGCTCCCGAGGATCCTTGCAAACAAACATTCTACAAATATCTGTACTGTCACGGTGTTGTCTTTGAACTCTGAGCTAACTTTAATGACTGCCATAATTGAAGTCCTATACACTGCAAGATGACCTGGAATGGTGCAATATAGACGGCGAGTCCATCTCCAATTATCACTCATCCCAAAATCTGGCTTGCATCTTCCTCCTCTCGAATGTTTTGTTCTCATGGATATCATTGCTTCTTTTCCTGTGATTGAATGTTGATAGAGTCCCCCATCACAAACCAGTGTTCGGCGTTACTCAAAACTGAGGACTAAGGTGGTGGACTGTCAACATTCAATGAGAAATGGCGTTGCCAGCCACAAGCACCGCACAATGCTTCGTGTTTGAAGCGAATTTTAACGACTGTTGTTCTCTAGTCCCAGTATATACATATATAAGTAGAGTGCCTTGTCCCTGATCTAAACAGCCCTAAAAGGCTTACTTTACGCAAGTAACAAGGAGTCATACGGAAGATATAAGGGAGACATCGGCTATCCCCTTTTGATCTTTTTATCGGCTTTTGTCGGCTTGTCTTGGGTTTACTCTCCATTATTGTCACTCGCATAGTCTTTATATACGATACCAACAAGTGTATTCTGAGTGCGAGATCAAGGCAGCTGATACTGTAAAATCACAGAAAATATCAATGATTGGAGATTCTTATCTTGGCTTGCCTAAAGATGTCTTCATAATACGTACCCACAAAGCCGCGAATTAAACGACCTCATCGAGATCATTCCCGGCCCTGATCTCCGAGACTACAAGTCGCGACGTCTAACATCTGCCAACGACTAGCATAGTGTACTCGCTTATACGAGTACCAAAGATACGCGCAGCTAGATGAGGGTAATTCTATGCGCGAAGCGCAAGGTAGAAACCAACCCCAAAAATACCTCGTGCGTTTGTACTATTGGATATCTTACCTCATGCCTCGCAAGCTATACCTGAACCCCATGCTTTGATCTTGCGTCTTGCTATTTGCTGTGGTTTCGCCCGCAGTCTCGCTAGACAAGATGTGCACATCGGACGCTGTCAATTGCAACTTCTGCAGAGCTAAATGGTCAGGCTGATATCTCGAGAGATCTCGAGATTTTCCAGGACGATAAGAATCGTAGCAAATTACGAACGGCATACTCGGTGGATGAGGCAATCATATGCAAAATTCCTGACACTTGTCAACAAGACACGCACGAGCTTAGAAAATGACTTCCTGATAAGAAAAAGGCAGTCTGCAGATTGAATTTGAGCAATATAGATTGAAGCTAGTGATGAAGAATGCACGAGTGTCAAGAATGACTTGTCTTCAACCTCAAGCCTAGACTACGAGCCACCACTACGGGCAAGCTTGAACCCCCCCGGCATCAAATCCTGAAAGACTCGCTTAGGATCATACTTTCTAGCTACTGCCTCCAGCCTCGCTCGATTCTCCATCCCATACCCATCAAAAAAGCCCGCAATCTGAAACCCCGCAGAATCGCCCATGTAGTGAAACGGATCATAGATTCCCGCCGTCTGCGTAGCAGCCATGATCAATCTCTCATTCTCAGCCGCCCAGTCGTACACAACCTGATCATACCGTGCACCAGTCCACTCGACGACTTGAGCATAGCAAATGTAGATTTTCGAGGGATCGAGACCCAGCGCGTTGGGGCCTTTAGCGGCGGAGGCTTTGAGCCACAAGGATGTGATAGGCTCCCAGTCAATTTCGATGATCGTGATGTTCTCTTTGGGCATGCTGGCGTAGAGTACGGGGATGCGGTCGAAAAAGATGTTGTAGATCAAGGTGATACCTCTGAGCGCTTGATCATAGGTAGCGACGCGAATAGTACCGGATGCAAAGAGGTCGCTGTGGTAGAAGAGTTCTATCAGCATTTTTAAGAGACAGGCATTGAGACAGAGTCATAAGCGGTGCCGTTCTGGGTACTCGAAGAAGCTTACTTGAGGTCTGGCACCACTACCGCTGCAGTCTCATCTGAAAATTCTTTGAGCGTTTTAAACGCAAGTGTGCTCGAGATTGACGGAATGTTGGTGAATGGCAAAAGGTCGTCTGGAAAGCTGACGGTATCGCTATTGTAGAATAGAATGACAGCAGCAACGTCCGGGTCTCCCGCTACTACGGCAGGAATTACAGCTGACTTCGGATCCTTGGCATTGACTGAGTAGTTGGCGGTTGCCTTTCATGACCGCGTCAGCCCGATGCCACAGCAACAAACGTGCCAAAGTCGCGTCACTTACTTCTAGGAAGGCCGGAATGTACTCTATAGATACAGAATACACGCCAGCCCACACCTTGTTACCTGGAAAAGTTTGAAGGTCAAATCTTGTCACGATGCCAAAGTTGCTACTGCCGCCCTTTAGTGCGAAGAAGAGATCCGAGTTGTGGTCTTTGCTGGCTTCTTGCACCGAGCCATCTGCAAGGACTATTTCGTAATTGACTACATCATCACAGGCAAAGCCTCGGGCATTCCCGTAGAAGCTGATGCCACCACCAAGTAGAAGCCCGGGAACACCAATAGGTGACAATCGACCACCTTGAACGGCAAGGCCGCTTGGCTGTAGACTTTCATATACGTCGCCCCATCTGCACTACTATTAGCCGTCATCGTCCAAAGTGTCAACTCCTTCAAACAACGAGCCTGTATGATGGTCCAAGAGAAAGAATCGATTCATCCTGGTTTAGTCGAAACGTTGTCACATTAGACATTACCATCAAAACTCCCTCGTTGATGTTGTTCGCACTCTGTTTGATATCATTGCTTAGCCATCTTTTGCAAGAGATAGACATTCACTAGGAAATCATCGAGGTCGCAAACGTACTGTGATCCCCATATGACCGCCGCCTCTGACGGCGAACTTTGTATCCGTCTTTTCCAATATCTGAAGAGCGCCGCCGATCTCTTGCGCGGTAGTTGGCCTAAAGACACAGGATGGCGAAAGAATTTCGGTGTGTGACCAGAAATTTTGATTCTCATATTCATACACAACGCTGCCCGGATAGAAGACAAGAGTCGCGAAAGCAGTAGTGAGACCTATGCAACCAAGGCTGGTAGTAATTTGAGCCGCTTTATCCGATGTCTGGGGTTGAAGTGTTGTGACACTTGTCGAAACGAGCTTTGGATTAGCCATAGCACCACCGACGAAAAGGAAGGCCAAACGTGAGAGCAGTGTGGACGTATGCATCTTGGAGTAACAAATATATGATCCAAGTGTTGAGTGGCGCTCTAATACTGAGACCGTGCTATCTACACAGCTAAATGTTTTGGCAGAAGAACCCGTGACTCCCCAGACGAGAACAAGCAAGTCGAAAATGTCAACTAGCAAGATGAACTTCTGTGGGCCCACTTTCTACACAAGTTTCCTTACATCTATTTGTCAGCTTTGAAAATATCTATGACGGGGTGGAGATGCAGGAGCCAATGCTCAAGGTCCAAGCAGTCAGCTTACTCCTCTTTGCCGAACCTTAAGGAAGGTGGGAGGTTCAGCCGGCCCTGGAAGAAGGGGTTTTAGCCGAGGGTAAAAAGGTTGTATAACGATCCTGCCTACAAGGAAGCTGGCTGAGTTGGCACTGTTATACAATGGTGTCCAAGATGATAACATTATACAAGTGTTACACTGATATGTCAAGGACTAGAGATGACATAGACTAAGCCTATAACAGAGTAGCGGTTGGTTACAGAGGCTAGACGCTATGGAGTTAGCCGTATTTCAGTAGTTCATGCAGCTGATGAGACATGAACATTTTTTCATATGCAATCTTCATGTCGCCAATTTGACACGATCTTTGGCCTCATCTCTTTTCTTCTCCTTCTTGATTTTCTTTTCTTTTCTACTACTACGACTGTTGCATCGCTTCTCCCGAGACATCTCACATTGCCATCTCCAATAACTGCATGATTCAATTTGTATCCGCCGTACCTTCTTTGCGGAGTTCAACGGAGTTCTTTAGGTTTAATCAGGATGCTACCTAGCGAGGCACACCAGCAGGGAATCACTAGGCCTCGTCCATCACTAAGTTGTGGGGTATGTAGAAGAAGAAAGGTTCGGTGCGGAAAGGAGCGCCCATTCTGCGCCAATTGTGTCAAGACGCCAGAAGTATGCAAGTACGATTACGACTTTCATCGTCCTTTCACTCAAGGGGCGACAGCCAACTTTATCAATGGCGATACAAGGGACGAAGCAGAAGCAACAGAGTCAAATTCACAATTATCAGCCACTTCTCTGCCGAACAGCGCCGCATATCAGCGTACCCAGTCTTCCAAAAGTCATATACCGTATGACAGGACCAGTACAGTCGTAGACCCACAGCTTGAGGACCGCGCAGGAAGTGCGTATCTCTTGTCGCCTTTCTCCTCGGAGAATGACCGACACGGTGGCGGCGACCGCCATCCATCTCAAGCACATGCTGCTAGCAGTAGCTTGACGTTTGCTCAAACCAGACCTCAAGCCAACCCTTCCCAAGAAATGCCAACATCGGAGAGAGCTCAGGACAATGCGGAGGACTCGCGACAGCGGATCGATCTGCCTGCTAACTCGAACACCATATCTAAGCCTACTTCCGAGCCGCCGCGTAAGCGTCATCGCAGCCCAGAGCTACTGTCAGAGTCACAAGAACGGGAGAACAACCTGGAAGAGACGCAGGATCCTGCTACGCATAAGCAAAAGAGGAGTCGTCCAGCGGCCATGTATTCATCCAAAAGCGAAGTTCGTCCTTCTGGCTACCTCAGTACGCAACGCGGAGGACTTTCTCGTTTTGTTGCGAATACTTTCTGGGGACTCGTCGAGGGGCATGTAAGTTATCTTCCCAATATCCTGACGGATGCCCATTCGAGGGGTTACTGACGGCGCTACAGGAAGATCTCTGTGAAACATTGCTTACCGAAAAAGATGATATGCCCGAGAATGTACCCCCAGCCCATATTGACGTGTCTGGAATGGCAAATCTAGTCACGACGATGCCTAATAAAGCAATATGCGATTGTCTTTTTGAATCATTTTCTCTTATGGTGCACCCTGTTCACTCCCTCATTCACCTGCCTACCTTTCGGACAGATTATAACAACTATTGGCAATGGTGCCGCAACAGCGACATTTCTATGCCGGATAATAAATTACTTAGTGATCCGACCTTTTTGTGTCTTATGTTTTCGGTCCTTTATTGTGGTGCCACCGCGTCCCCCTCAGAACTTTGGTCAACCGGCAAACTTCAAGGCCTCCAAAAAGAGAAGACGGTAGAGGATCTTAGAAAGACATTTTCTGCCAGTCTCAAGATGTGTCAGCACCTCCAGTATCCCACGCTTGCGACGCTTACTTCGTCAATGTTGGCNCCACAGTTGCACTGAATCGAATGTGGGTCACTTGGAAGACTTGGGATTTGCACACATGACTGTACGAATTGCACAAAATATGGGACTCCACAGAGATGGCTCGTCCTTTGGCTTGGACCCTGTTAGTTGCGAAATGCGACGTCGGGTCTGGTGGCATGTGGTTTGGCTTGATGTACAGACTAGTACAACTCACGGCTCGCAAGCGTGCTCGGGTACCAGCGAATCAGATAGCAATGTTGCGATGGTGTCGGAAATATCAGACCTGAATCTCTCTTCGAGAATGATCAGTCTTGCCTCGAGAAGCACATCGCCACCGCCTGGTCCGACATCGGTTGCAATGCTACTGGCCCAGGCTCGCTATGAAACGGCAAGGTTCAAGCGATCTCTAGCCNTCACAGTTGCACTGAATCGAATCTGGGTCACTTGGAAGACTTAGGATTTGCACACATGACTGTACGAATTGCACAAAGTATGGGACTCCACAGAGATGGCTCGTCCTTTGGCTTGGACCCTGTTAGTTGCGAAATGCGACGTCGGGTATGGTGGCATGTGGTTTGGCTTGATGTACAGACTAGTACAACTCACGGCTCGCAAGCGTGCTTGGGTACCAGCGAATCAGATAGCAATGTTGCGATGGTGTCGGAAATATCAGACCTGAATCTCTCTTCGAGAATGATCAGTCTTGCCTCGACAAGCACATCGCCACCGCCTGGTCCGACATCGGTTGCAATGCTACTGGCCCAGGCTCGCTATGAAACGGCAAGGTTCAAGCGATATCTAGCCACTTCATTCCAAAGCGGAGTACACATAGAGCAATCTCAGCTCGACCATTTGCTAAGTTCGGCAAAAATCATGCAAGCACGGCTAGATCATCTAATTGAACGGATACCATCTCAAGGTCTTTCAAAGACTGGTTCTATCTCCTCTCACATCGCAAATGCGTCACCTCAAACACACGAGTGGCTTTATAGCGACAGCATAGGTGAAGCTACAGTGTGGGGCACGTGGACGAGATTGGTGATAGTCATGTATAGAACAGAAGTTGCGATGTCGGTGCAGAAACCATTCCTGGAACGTGCAGATAGTCAAAGAAAGCAGCAGAAGAGTATGTGGAATAGGTATGTCATCACTCATCACATTTTACACATTTTTTTTCATTTCTCTTTGGTATCATGGGGCACCGCCTTGATCTGTATATCCCAACTTCGTAGTTGCAGTCCACCAATCACGGCCTGGTTGTCTCAAGCACCCGAGCTGATACACTGGGGTTACAGCATAACCCAGTTGTCCATCACCTATCTCCGCAATCTACTACAGTCTCTACAAGTTCCGGCGTTCTCGCCATATACATGGTTTTGCAAAAATTGCCTCCCACCATTTCAACCATTGTTTATCGTCCTCACATATCTTCAATACAATCGGGATTGGCATAATGGAATGACCGCACTCTCTCTGGCAGATGAGGTCTTGGACATTTTCACGTCTTCCGA
>JAEUBB010000066.1:0-60675 GCA_018257885.1 Parmelia sp. 050094
GTCGAGGTCGGTTTCGCGGGCGGCGCGGAGGAGGAGCCGGGGGGTGCGGATGGCGGGGTGGGAGGGGGGGTCCATTTTGTGGGGTTTTAGTTATTGGGGCGTGAGGAGAGGGAGAGGGGGGGAGTCCATGATACGAAAAGAAGAGAAGAAGAAATGAAATGAGTAAATAAATAAATAAAAAAATCAATGTCCCTATAGTCGCGTCCTCCTTCGCTTACACTAATCCAGGCAGCGCTGCCCTCGTGCGCGCATTAAATCCCGTCATCTTTTTTCCGTTTGGAGAAAATCAGAATTAAAAATTCACGCATGACTCATACCGCCAGCTCTTACCGCCTACGTATGCACGATGATTTCATAGCTCGGCTTGGGGCGCCGCGCGCGGGCGGGACGGTCTGTCTGTCTGGGCAACGGTCGGTCGGTCAGTGAGGCTGGCGTTGCGCACAGCTGCTTGGCTGGCGGCCGAAGTTGCAGATCTTCCATTGGTCAGTAACGGCGGGATGAGGCGGGAGACAAGAGCTACGGCCGGGTTGGGTGGACGAGGCTGTGGGTGTGTTTGGAAGGTTGTAAGTGGGAGGTGGGGGGGATGGGGGGATGGAAGGATGGGGGGTGGTTGCTATATGTTTACGCAGGTGCAGGATGGGATGAACAGGTGATGGAGAGTGCAGGCTATANGTTGCCGCGTCTGAGATATCACCCTATCGACATGATTCTGCGCGCATACTATGAGTACGGAATGTTAAATGAAGTCCATTCTCATCGCGCGGTAAGGCTTCGAGACCATCCCAGACCGCTCGCTCAATCGTCCTCCTCTTTCTTGACATTTCCATCTGTGACTTCTGCATCGTAAAACAAATTCTCCTCACGAGCATCTTCAACACCATCAAAGTCATCATCTCCAACCTCCGCGTCGACACCGATAGACGTTTTGACCTTGCCACCGCTGTCCTTCTTAGCCTGATTCCGACCCTTGGTCACGCGGCCCGTGAGGACTTTTTGGCCTTTGGCGGACGTCTTACGCGCAGGAGGGGAGTCATCTCCTTCGTGGTCGGAAACTGGGTCTTGACCTCTGAGAATACGAATCAGGTCAGTCGTGGTCCTTGAAGGTTGAGGGAAGTCTGCAAGGGAGAAATCTCCTCACTCGATACTCTCAACAGGCATCCCGCCCTTCGCCCCTCCTTTTCCTTTCCCATTCTTCCCAGCACCAGTACCCGCACGGCCCTTCGGAGCCGCCGCAGCGCCTGCTTTCGCTACCAGACCCTCTTCAGCAGCCTTTCGGCGCAAGCGGCTGAGACGATTGGAAATGGCCATGGTGTTGACGCCGCCGCCTGTGATGTTGTCAGTGTTGAATGGAGTCCTAGACTGGGAAACTATCCGGGGCCAAAGACACCATCAAGGACGTAGATAGGAGTACTGTGGCTGGAAATGAGAGCTTGCTATTGTCTTCCAAAACGTGTATGATCGCGAGCTTGGAGTAGGCAAGATATGACTTACCAAAAGCTGCGGCAACGGCTTCGCAATTTGGATGGATGTTCTCGACGGCGAGGATGGTTAGGATGAGGCGAGCGTCATTTTCCGCGGTCCATTCGATGATTTTCTGGCCTTTGGGCATGGTGGATTATGAAAGCGGTAGATGAGCGTGGTGATGGAAAATTCTGATCGTGAGAATGATGAGTGGCAGGTGAGGTGGATGCGTTGATGAGGTGGAAAGTGGGAGGTGTTGAGGTTTGAGGTCGTGGAGGAAAGATGGAAAGTGACGATGGAAATTTGTAGTTGTCGCGGGTAGACGAAGTGAAGGATGAGTTTTCTGGGAGATCTAGGACTGTGGATGAAGGCTTTTTCATAGACGGAAGATTTGTTTGTCGTTTCAAGGGCTTCACCCAGCAATAATTACTACAATTCTAAAATTACGGTTACTGGTTATCTCGTGTTATCAAGGTACGCCGTTGAGTCATTTGCTGTCTGTCGCTGCAAGAAATTTTCATTTTGGAAATTTAATAGTACTCATTACTTCCTTGATTGCTTAATTGCTGCAGTACGCGAGGTGAAAATGCACGACTGACGCTAGAGAAAAAAAGAAATCAAGCCAGCTGTAAAGGCTAAGTCCCGCATTCCAGTCTTCCATCATTCAAGTCTAGGGATATGGCCAGTTCAGAGCCGGTAAAAGGGCAAAAATTCTCTCGAGGTTGTGGTGACCCATAGTCTGGGTTACGTCAGGATAGACGAAGTGGCTGCGGCGAGGGAACACTTGAGCGTATAGTTGGCGAACCTCTCGCTCACTCACATTGTATGCGTGTGCAGCGTCGCCGTAGGTAATGGCCGCGCCCAAGATATGACAGGCTATGAAGACGCACACGACCTCCCGGACTGTGTCAGAGAACTCGCACAACTCTTCCGAGTAATTGCCAAGCTGTGCCTGCAGATCCATATGATCGTCAAGTTCCTCCGCAAGCATCCAAACAATATCAACAAGATCTCCATGCTCCAGTGTAGCAAGCAGCCGCCTATGGACTTCTTCAAGATCATCATCCGTTAGGTTGGATTCTCTTTGGTCGCTGACTCGACCTTCTCTGCCGACTTCTTCCCTGTTGACGATACTATCTTCGTGATCTGGAGCGGGCAACGATGCTAGAATACCATCCATATGGTGCCTGGCAAGGCTAGGGAGAACATCCGGTCCAATGAGGCTCCACCGATGTGGGTAGATTTGTCTCCAGAGAGAGCGGATATGTTCCCGACTTACCGATGTACTCCTACGTTCTAAGCTAGCAAGGAAGTCTGCGCTAATGTTGTCCTGATTCAGGAGAAACAGCGCAAGGTAAACGCTTAAGACGGCGATGCACTCTGGTGTGTGGTCCAGTCTCTGGAGCTGTCGCGAGATTGGAATTGTGAGTGTCTGAGCCAGGTCTCGTACTTCGCTATGCAGATTGAAGTCCTCACAGAGCCAGTCGCAAATCCAAAAAGGATCAGATTCATCGCCGACGCGATCTCCTATTCTTGCATGATTATGATAGATAATTGCGTCCCTGGCTCGCGGTGTGACATGCGGCCGCGTTTGTTCGGTGTGATTATGACCGTCTATCCCTCGAGGATTGACAGACATGAAGGTATTCGTGAAACCTTCAGAGTCATTCATGATTCCATGTTCGAGATATGGCCGCGGTTGTGCAGGGAAAAACGTTGCTCGGCAAAGAGGACAGCTGTTGTTCTCTCGAAGCCATCTCGCAATGCAAATAGTTCCCACTATGTGCTTGTGGTTGCATGGTAAGCGGACTGCAAGCTCAATACCTCCGGTGGATGAGTTGAGCGTTCCATATGGTTCAAGGCATATCATGCAATTTATAACTTCATGGTCATCTTTCTGTACCGTGTTTTCGATTCGAAGAAGTTGATCAAGGAATTGTTGTGCCATGACGAGAGATCGGGGCTTGTTTGTTGGAATTATCAAAGATCTGATGTCAGCGTTCATGTGATGGCTTCTGAACGTGCGAACTTGACGAGAAATGTATAGGACATTGCATAAATCATTGTTGGAGCCTTGATAACAAAAAAAGGTTTGTGATGCCGAGGATCGCATTGTGTGTTCATCTTTGTGTAGAGTTGGTAAAAGAGAGTTCACAGTACACTGTGATGGTTGTCCTCTTTCCTTTGTACCCTGCCTTTGACCGACGACTCGGAATTTGTAACAATACAAGTCCTTTGCAACGACCTTTGACCGCATAACGCCTACCAAATACGCTACTCTAATCAAACGGTCGAGGATAGAATTGAGTAAAAACGGTGTTACGAGGAGAATTCATCGTTCGAAATCATTTTTTTCGGCTTGCTTTCGAAAAGGGCCGAGTGATCACGGGCTAGGTATGGCATAGATCTTCAACAGCTATTGACCATTGTATTCCAAGTCAGTTACTCTACCGCAGCATCTACGCACTGCTGCTGGAGGAGCAGAATGCTTTGAATGATAGTCATTGTTAACGAGAATATTTCAACACATTAGTGCGGTCTCAACGTTGTAGTAACATTTTGGCTGTAGGCCGTAAGGCTGAGCTGACTCATCTAATCTATCTCTACGGAGGACCATTTGCCTCGGACCAGTCAGACTCGCTAAGCCCCTTCTGGTTAGCCTGCTGGCTGCGTAGCAGAGCGGGAGCAGGGTTAGGGTTAGGGTTTACCCGAAGGGGCTTAGCGAGCTTGACAGGTCTGAGGGACTGAGGCAAGAGGGCCATCACAGGGGGGCTGTGGTAGCTGCCTGAAATATCCCTCTACAACACCAAGTCCAACTAATCTACTGAATTTACAGCATCAATAATGGAACCAATTGTTGCATTTAGTCTGGCGGGAACTATTCTTCAATTTGTGGACTCTGGTACTAGATTTGCAGCGCTCGCCTGGAGATTGTATCAACATGGATCAGACGACACTGATGATCATGTCCATTTGCTGAAGATAACCGAGGACCTCAATGCAGTCCTCCCCAAGCTAAAGCCGATGAAACCGGAGGGTGACGGTGAGAAAAGTCTTGCTCAGCTGGCAGCGGATTGCGGCAAGACTACCGTAAGTCTGTTGGCCATTCTTCAAAGGGTCAAAACGACGAAAGATGCCCGGAAGAGAGACGCATTGAAGGCGGCTCTCAAGTTGGTCTATCGAAAGGATGAGATCAAGTCCCTTCAGGATCAGCTGTCGTCCTTCCGGAACCAGCTGAACCTGCATCTTCTCCTCTCGTTACGGTAAGTTTGCCTTGCATCCAGACACGCTGGCTCCACAAATCTGATATCATCTGATCATCAATAGTGAGCATGCCTCGAAGTCTGTAGAACAACAGGAGGTATCTCTTCGGAAGTTGGGTGTCATACATGATCAGGCAATCAGTACTGGCGGAATCACTGCTTCCATCCTGAGCTATCTGGTTTCTAGAAAGGGGGAATCGCAAGATCTTGCTCAAGAGATCATGTCTCTCAAACAGGGCCTAGTCAGAACGTTCTACGATACCAAGGCAGATGGAAATCTGTCTAGTCCTATGTGTATCCACTTGTCCCAAAGTGATCGCGAAAGGGCGCAATCATTATTTTTTGCTACCCTCCAATACGAAGGTATGATTGACCGTGAAAGTCGCATTGCCACAGCGCACGAATCAACATTTCAATGGGTAATCCAAGACAAGCACTTCCAAGGCCAGCAATCACAGGTAGCCAAATGGTCAAATCTTCGAGAGTGGTTTGAGTCAGATGACCAACTCTACTGGATCACCGGGAAGGCAGGGTCGGGTAAATCGACGCTCATGAAATATCTATGCTCTCCAACAGCTGAGATGGCGCCGACAACCGGCGCTCAGGAGAAGCTGAAATTCATCATAGCCAAGGAACGATGTCGATGTCATCCATTCCTCAAGAAATGGGTCGGCCCCTCAACGCTAGTGGTTGCTTCCTTCTACTTCTGGAACTCAGGAATCGAGATCCAAATGACACAGATGGGCCTTCTTCGTACTCTTCTTTACCAAATTGTGGCACAGCGCCCGGACATCATACCTATCATTGCCTCGAAGCACTGGGAGTCTATATGTCTCTTTGATCACTGTAGAGAGCATTTTTCTACGCAAGAGCTTCACGACATTCTCTTTCGAGCAATCAAGACACTAGGTAATGACTCCAAGATCTGCTTCTTTGTCGACGGCCTGGACGAATTCAGCCATAACCATGAGGATCTAATCTCAATGGTCAAAGGTCTCGTCAGTGATAATGACCATATTAAAATCTGTGTTGCCAGTCGCCCGTGGACCATTTTCCAGGACGCCTTAGGGCAAAGGCCAAGTCTAAGGCTTGAAGATCTCACGTTCAGCGACATCAAGATTTTCGTCCAGTCAAAATTTCATGCGGATACAGAGTTTGAGAATCTGCGACGAAGATACCCATCATACGCTGATCAGCTGATGGAGAATATCGTGGTGAAAGCTTCAGGAGTCTTCCTATGGGTTGACCTAGTCGTTGCATCCTTGCTGGCTGGGATGCGACTTGGTGATAGGATACAGGATTTTCAGCGAAGGCTGGATGAGCTTCCTCCGGATCTGGAAAAACTCTTCGAGAAGATCTTGCATAGCCTGGATCGCTTCTACCTAGCCCATGCTGCACAGTATTTCGCCTTAGTTGAAACAGCAGAGGTGCCTCTCACCATCCTGCAATTCAACTTCGCGGACGAAGAAACGGCTGAATCAGCTCTCAAGATGATTTGCGGTTCAATGACCGAGGATGAGATCTCCTTACGTATAGAGGCTATGAATCGCCGCCTCAACAGTCGCTGTAAAGGCTTCTTGGAGACAGAAAGATGTTTTCATACCGCTCAGAGTAAAGAGTCAATTCGTCCATCGCAGCTCACGGTCCAGTACTTACACCGAACTGTCAGAGATTTCATCAAATCTCCAAAGGCAGAGAAATTTCTCCAGTCATCAACGAGTGCTGACTTCGATCCCTCGGTCCAACTTTGCGTCGCTTATCTGATGGACTTGAAGACAAGGAAAGGTTGGCAAGAGTCCCAGCTTGTCCTCGACAAATACAAAGAGTTACGACCACCTACTATTCGTTGTCTTATAAGTGCTACCAGTGTTGCTAAATCTAATGAAGGAGTAATAGTCAGCCTCTTGGATGAGCTGAAGACAGTTACTAAGCGGCTAGACTATAAACAGGACCTCGCCAAGGAGTTAGAACGAGGGAGCAATCTTCCGATCTTACTGAAAGCGCACGGATTCCACCAATTATCTTTTGGTAACGATCTACAGTGGCTTTGTCGTCATCTCACAGACACGACTGATGACTCTTTTCTGTGTCTTGCTGTCGAGCATGGCGTAGTCCCTTATGTGAGGGCCAGGGCAGGGCGTGGTGGACTCGTTAGACAACCTAGCGCTAAAAGTCCGGCAGAGATGCTCCCCCTGTTATTACTTGCGCTCTCCATCTATGTACCGGACCCCAAGATGGTGGAATGTTTGCTGGACTTGGGAGCAGATCCGAATTTCAAGATGTCAAAGGTCTGTCTGCAGACTCCCTGGACTATAGCTCTAACCAAGGTGACGCTATTATACACAATACAGAGTGAGACTAGAATTCTTGCAAGCTTTTTGGAGGATCAATGGAAGTAGATACTGAGATTGATGTATTCAAAGGGCGCCGGTTCCATGACGGTGCCAGACTCACTGCTTACGCCTATTAGTAGGAAGATTCTGCAAGATCTGAAGGACGAAAAGGCGCAGTCTTGGGGAGACTGGAATAGCTGGCTTCGTGCATGGAACCTAGGGTGATATCTCACCACGAGCCGATTTGGAAGTGAGGGCGACGGCGAAGAAAGGATGTCACACTTGAATCACAGACAATGGAGGGCACGAACTCGGGGAATGAGAGGTATTTTGGAACTCACGCGTTTGATTGGGAGTATACCGCAATTTGATGCTATAGTATTGCCTTCTTTCATATACAAATACAGAGTCACTACGGAGTCAAGAATACTGAGTATGCTGCTTATCGTATAGAGGTATACAGTGTATGAACAGCCTCCGACCTTATATCTAAGCTTTGAGAATGAACAAGGATAGCGTAAGATGCCGTCCTTGCCTCCAAATCCGTCGAGAATAGCCTCTTGACTAACTAATCCCATGTCCCTACGACAGAAATCGAAGGCGCCGGGGCTTGTCTACAAGGTATCCTCTCGAAGGCACGCTACAGCATACTATTTCTGTCGGGGAAGCCCCTGTAACTGAGCATGAGACATGGCTAACACGCCGGTGAAACACGGTCGAAATACCCGAGCCGCCTGCAAAACACCCGAGTATCCGCCCTGAGTACAATCGGGGTAGCCCAAACATCACGTGCAGGATACCATGTACGCACGGAAGGAACGCCAAATGATATAAAGTCTCTAAAAGAAGACGGGAGAATGCGCGTTGCAAGAATATCTCCTGGGCTGATAGGCAGAAATGTCTGCAGAGCGAGTGCGCGCATGGCTGTTAAGAAGCAAACACTTCGATATCAGGAACCGTGATGAAGGGATGACTTGGCGGTAGAAAGGGCGAAGAGGGAGCTTGGGGTTTATTATGAAAACTTTTATGTGGATGCGACTTCCTTTCTAGTCATGACATTGCTCATATCAGACTCCATCTCGACGCACGCATCTCGCCCATCCGCTCTAATTGCCCTATAATTTAGCGTATTCATAATCCTCTGCGTTTGCTTGGCATTATCGCTTGTCGCACACCCCTCTGATTTCAAAGATCAACTTTATAAAAATTAAGTTAACGGCTTAACTTTATATATATTATTTAAAGTCTTAAGTGTTACGATTCTAGCGCCGTGAAAATCTTTAAGAATAGTTAAGAATTAATAGAATAAGAACGAAAAACTTCTCAAGTAAGAATATTTTAAAAGATCGTTTAGAAATTTAAGCGAAGTCGATACTTTACGATTTTTTTTACTCAATCTTTATATCTTCTTATTAGTATATCTGTAATTTAAAAGTTAAAGAGTTATATATAAAATTTCTTTTATTTAAAGCTAATTTTCTATAGCTGTTAGAATTAGAGTAATTGAATCTATGAATAAAAAGTTGGTCTTTGAAATCAGGGGGTGTGCGACAAGGGCTAATGCCAAGCAAACGCAGAGGATTATGAATACGCTAAATGTTCAACGTCAAGGCAACACCCTCTCAGTAACCAACCACACATCACTCGACAGTCCCCACGCGACGTTCCCTCCCCTCGTTTTCCCCCGTTTGTACACTAAGCACTACCCCATGCGCACCAGGCCTTCGAGACCGAATGACAGAATGCTATAAGACAAACGCGCGCCGAGTATGCCGATTGGCCATACTTATATCTCCTGATCCTAATCCTAGCAACTCTCCACACGCTCTATTCCCTATACCATCCCCCTCAGCACGTATCCCCATCACGCTTCTCCCACTCCACATCCCCCTTCGAGCTCCAGGGCCCTCTAATCGGGTCATCGGGACGCTCCTTGCGCACTATGTAGGAACCCAAGCCTACGAACAAACTCCGCCATACCCCTTAGCCAGATCCAGACGCGCTCGATCCGTGTTTCGTTTCGTTTCAAGCTGAGACTTCCCACACTCCTCCACTCAGCCCCATCCCTAGCGTACAAACTGCATCCCGATCACGGGGAATGGGGTCGCAAGCCCACCTGTCACTACGACGGCGCGTGGGAGGAGGATGTGGGGCTTGGATCTTGGGCTAAGGCTGCGTGATGTGGAGCGTGATGCCTACCTACCTTATCCGCTCGATGTCGCGGGCGAAGGTATGGGGGTGGGTAGTCGGTTGGTAGGTGAGTGATTGTGTGGATGGGGCAGTGCTTGGTATTGGGTTCTTGGTGGCTCGCTTTCGGTGGGATTTCGAGGCGTGGTTGTGATTGTTGGTTTGATGGCTGGATGGGACGGTGGTCTGATTGCTCGTTTTTTATTTTTTTCAGTCTTTGGTTATGGCATTTATCTGTAGCTAAAACCCTTACGACAGTCAAGCCTGCCCAGCAGCACAAGAGCCGTCACAAACCCTCAACGCCACAATCCGCTGGTTGAAATTACCCTCCCCGTAAATCTCCTCCGTCAAATCCATTACATCAGCCGTTACAGACGCGCCCCCCGCATCCCCGTACTCCTGCGCGTAGATCTCCGCCGTGGAATTCCCATGCACAGCAATCGACTGCGTCCGGTTCACTATATCCGGCTCCAACGGCCCGCCACCGGGCCCATAGCATCTCACGTCGCCATTGTGGTCTGACTCCGTAAACAGACATACGACAGGCGGCGCCAGTATCCCCGGCAGCGACGCATTCCACGTGGCGCCGGCGCCGTTGCCGCCCATGTTGGAAGCTGCCGCCATCATCGCAGCGAAGTGAGGATCGTCGGCCGTCTGATTGGCGGTGAAGGAGATCAAGTTTTTGGTGGGGCCGGAATGCGGCATCGACTGGCCGATCTCGTACCAGCGCATCGAACCGCCGGCGGGCATGGTCAGAGTGTTGATTTCGCCGCTCGTGAAGCCCAGAGTGCCGCGCTGGATGTCGTAGGTTCCTTCGGGGAGGCAGAGGACGCCGCCTTGGCCGTTGAGGCAGAGGGCGCTGGTGGAGTTGAGGAGGGCGGCGAATGGTGCGGGGGCGGGGACGGAGATTTGGTGGCCAGCGAGGCCGTCGGTGGAGCTGTTGGCTGAGGAGACGTTGGTGGGCGTTTGGTTGCTTGTGGGGTCTAGGGGGATGATTGTGCCGTCGATGACTTCGGAGGCAGAGACGTTGCAGGCGATGGCGACGGGTTGGCCTCTGATTGTTAGGTTGTATTCGGGGACGTTGAGGTCGTTGGCCGCGTTGTTGATGAGCTTGCAGTCGCCTCCTGGGTTTGGGATTATTCGGTCGTAGACTTTGTCGGCGGTCTGGTTGATGATGGGGAGGGTGATGAGGGCTCTGTTGAGGTGGAACGACGGGTTGTTGCATTTGGTTGGATCCTCACCGTCGTATCCGCCGAAAGCGTTGCTGTGACCTTTTGTGTTGCCGCAATCGATGGTAGCAATCTGGTCCGAGCCATCGCCGGTGTTGCTTGGATCGTCGATATTGTAGAACTGGCTGGCTAGCTCGGGCAGTGTTATAGCGTAGCCTTTGTTATATTGGATAAGGAATGCCACGGAATCGAAGTTGTCCCAGCCGAAGACGAGTGAAAGCACGCCAGGCCCAAAAACTGCGGTGCAATTCTCGTTTCCAAGTGATTGACACTGTTCATTTCCTGTATGCGTGCTGTCACCAAAGAATTTGTACTGCACAATACCCTGTTTGTCATTGATATTAGGGAGATGCGGCTTTTTCCAGGCCGCAGGCAGTATGGCAAAAAGGGTTGCAAGTGCAGCACCGAAAATCCAACCAACCGGTCCAGCCGCAAGCAGAGCCGAGGCAGTTCCGAGCGCAAGTCCGATACCGCACAAAGCTGCGCTCAACCATTGACCTTCCACCATATCCAGAAGGACAAAAAATGGTCCCACCACTGCTCCTAATCCTTCAGCTATGCTTTCGCTGATGAGATAGGTAGCGATGACCACACCAGCAGCTCGTCCCACAGTAATTTCGGCCGTTTCTACCATGCCTGCAGCTCCAGTTTGTCCGAGTGTGTCCTCGAACGGAGCGACTGCCGACTTGTCTTCTTGTTTTATTGTTGGGAGTTGTCTTGTAGGGGGCGGCGGCAGTGCTTCCATCTCTGCTTGCGTGACAGCGTCGCTGAACCATGCTGATGGGTTGGCTGCTGCCGGATTCTCAGACCTTTTATGCCGTTCTGTCAATGTACCATCGCCCAAAGTTGAATTTCGATTGTCCCACATCAAAGCCGGCGCAGCTGGATTGGTGACCACGTCAAACACCCGGTTCCAGTCGTTGGTTCCTGGAGTGCTATTTGATTGTTGTATTGACCAAATGTTATCGATCGTTTGTTGGTATGTGTCCGAGTAGCTGGTGTAGTACTCCTCTCCGTTGCTGTAGATAAGGGCTATCGAGGATTCAACGGTGAGATTCAGAGCACCAAGAAGTCTCTGGACTAGATCGATGCCTGTATTCGGGGCCGATCCTGTACCTCTGCGATAAAGTGGGTTCTGATTCCACACTTGGGCAAGAAGACCGGTGCCGGTTTGATGATCAATGATTTCTGCATTGGTGACGGATGTCTGCCCTGTCTGTCTGACATAGCGTCTCGAATTAGAGACCCCCCAGAACCCGATGGGTTGTCCACTCTGGGCAACTCCAAGGTCCAAAGCTCGAAGTTGCAACATGGAGTATTGATTGAAACCTACTTCCACTCGCAACGGTCCATCTACAGTTGTGCCGTCAATTTGCAAACTTGTGTGCAATCCAAAGATCGGCTTCCCGGTGGTCGCTGAAACAGCTTTGGCCTCCATGTCGACATCTGCAATGAGATAGACAGGGCGTAGTGGTGGAGGTGGCGCATTTTGTCGAGACTTCAAAACTGTGGCATGTGGAAGAGCCGCCAGCGGCGAGAGGAACAAATGTAGAAGAAGAAAGACCAGCTTCATATCGATGTCAAGGAAATACAAAACCTCAAAGAGAGAATCCGAAGATATACATCTAGCCAAGGAGATAGGCAGAAACAAGATGCTAGAACATAGGAATAGTTCTCACGATTGACTCTCCAATACCAGATGGTGGGTAGACTTGTCTTCATCTATAACCCCCACCACCGTCATCTAGAAAGCGCGATACACGTGGGACGGGCGAGCTATGCGCCAAGCATGCTTTCACGTGGCAATCAAACTCGATACCTGGTCCGCCAGGACAAAGGAAAGGGTCTCAGAGATTGGAAGGCGCCATATTGTGGAGCAGTCAGATGATACAAGATTACACGTGCCTGAGAAACACAGCCTACTGAAACATGCTCCACCCGTGCAGGAAATCCAAAGTATCCATCCTTGGAACACGAGCTCCTATTCACGGGAAATCGAAGTTTTATTGAACACATCGGACGCGAGACAAAATGACAAATCTTGAGGAGGCACTCTTGAGCATTGCTGCTTGACTTACTTGTTCGATGCAGGTGTCTGATAACAAAGAGAATGCATATATTTCTCCGGGCTGAAACAGGTGAGGTCGCGCTTTCCCTGACGAAACGGGTTCCCCCGTCAGGCTTGACCCCCATGATCGGAATTTAAATGCGGGGGGTTAGTTCAAACATAACCAGGTTTCGATCGACGGCAACGATGCAGTGGCAGACGTACGCTTGGAGCGCTTCTATGTTCGCTTAATTGCAAGGCAGGATGTTGGGCGCGGCTTGAGGCGGCATGTGAGACATCCCGAGGGTGCCTACCAAGTATGGTGATGAGCGAAGGAAGTGTATAAAGTCTAGGCTATGAGGTTGATGGGGTCGCAATGGAAGGTAAGAATTTTAGGGATGATACAAGACTTACGTAAGTCTTACGGTATCGCAGTCGCTAAGCAGATCGCTTGACGCGTCTAGCAGCTCTAACAGAATTGAACACGATGCTAGCGTATTATTACGAAACGTTGGTTAGGTAATGGTGTTCCAAATCAGCGGGCAAATGAGAAAGTGTATTATTATTTCAAGGAAGATTTTCCTCTGCGTGTCGCCAGATTTCTATTTTCAATCTATGACGAACAACTAAAATTAGGACAAAAGCCAGTATGAAACATCTGAAATCAATTACGGCGTGAAGAAAAATACTCCACGTGTTGACTAGAAAGGAAGTATAACAGGCCTATTATGAACTCTGGAGCTAGTAGATTTTGAGTCATGGGCCGAAGCTGTGCCTCCCCCTTGCTAGGCTCTGTGCCCATATGATGAAGACAAAGGCATGTTGCGCGGCAGCGGAACTCGGGCTCACCGCACACAGCAATCTTTTCGCCCTTGGCCCTAATCGTATGGGGAACACGCTAAAGTGTAGCGTGTTCCCCATACGATTACTGCTCGCATCAATCATGAAGCGGATACTGGGACCATGATTACTGTAGGTTGCTTGAGAAATCAAAATGACAGAGCTAGTACGCTAGGGCGTGTGCTGCATGGTGGTTTGATAGCTTCCTCCAGAATTGAATTGCGCGATACCGGAGGATTATTCAAGACACTCAGTCTGAAGTCTGGCAGATCGAACACACAAATCAACAGAATGGACTTCAAGCTGTCGCCTCTGAGACTGTGGATCTTCAGAAAAATCTAAGTGATTGGATATAATCGCCTCGATGAGAAGTGTCATTTAAGCCGATCGCATCGTGAGCCTCTGTTACTTCGCCCCCCGGCGAGATCCCTTCCTATTATTTCAGCACTTGAGAAAAGGCGCCTCGAGAATTTTGGGTATGCTGTAGGCTTGTGGTAAGTCTTCTCTTATGCACTTAAGATTGTCGTCTCCAAGAGTAAGATAGAGCCACTGTGTTTCAACTAAAGTCTTGATCCTCGCTTTCATGCTTGTCTTGGTCGATCTTTGAGACGTATTGTTGAGATACCTAAATTTGCGAGTACAAGGCGACAGGGCTTGGAAGCACAAGCACCTCATGTCTGAAACAATGATCATTGTAGTCGAGCGCTTTATCATCATCGCAGAGTAAGGACCACCTCGAACTGTCTAAAAGCCCGATCGGTATAGTGTGGATGGATGCGACTTTGTGACTCAAGACAAAGAAACATTGTCTTTACCAGACGAACAAAGAATACGCACAATGGGATACATTGTAGTACAATGTCTTTGTGAGGAGGGACTTCCAGAGATGATCTTATTTATATGCTCTGACCATCTGATTTCTTCAATCTTTTCCTTCAAATCTCACACCCCAAATTTCTTCGATCCCCAAAACTTCTTCGATCCCGCTGCATCTCAGAAAATATCTTCCCCGTTACACCATGGCCAAGCAATTTCTCGCCCAAATCCTCACAATGGAGAACAATGTCCAACCCAAGACCGGCCAGGACTGCATCATTTGTCGAGAGGAATGTGGTATTCTATCCCCTGAGACTGGGGTCATAGAGGTTGAAGTTCGGCTTCCGTGCAAGCACACTGTGGGTTCTGCAGTACGTCATCCCCTCCATATTGTACTTCGTAACCCATGCTAACACTGAGATTTATAGTGCATCGCAAAGTGGCTTGCCGACAATAATACTTGCCCGTTATGCCGCCACGAATTCTTTCCTCGCCAGCCACGAGCGTACATGGAGCACGAACTCATGCAAGAACATGAGGATGAAGAGCCCAACCACGGACCACTGCAGGGCGAGAGTGTCGAGGAATGGATCACTCGACTGTCCATTGATAATGAGTCTCAAGACAGTTCCCTAGCTTTCGCCATGCGCTACTTTCGACCACTCGATCTCGGCCTCCCCGTCGCTTTATTCGCGGCAAACATCGCCGATGCTGCTGACAGCTACCTGGACTCACGTCGAGATCGTCCTGCCGGATCCATTGCCGCAGCCTCTCTTTACATCGCGTCTCACATTCTTCACGAACCACGTCCCCTTGAGCAAGTTGCTCGCGTGACGGCTTTAAGCGAGGATACAATCGAAAACATCTACAAAGAAATCTACGCCGATCGATACGGACTCATCGACGAAGATTTGCAGCGAATCGTCGGCGGCGCAACCCTAGGTGAGGCCGCCGAAGCCCTGCCCTCTCTAACATGGCCTCCACTTAGGCATGGCTCCATTGACAACTCAGAAACATATACCGAGCTCGGCTCGCTAAGCGGCCTCGATCTAGTAAAAGAACTATGCTACCAGTTCCACCACAATGTAAATACCTTGGACGAGGACGCCCTCGAGAATATCAAGCCTGTGGCGGAAAAAATCGCAGAGAGAATGCACAGCATGCCATGCAACTGGGGGACTGCCAATCCATGGACAATCGCAGCCGCATGCACTTATATGGCGTCGCACCTCGTGTCCCAGGGCAAGACCATTGCACAAATCAGTGCCATGTCGGGCATTCCTGCCGCGCTGTTTCAGAATACTTACGAGATCATGTATAGGGTCCGTGAGCTTATAGTAGTACCGGAGGATTGGCTGAGGCACTTTCCGGCGATCAGGGCTGCTGGGGTTGATTCCTTGCCTGAGCCTTGAAAAGGTGGTCTGATGATCGGTATTTTGCATCTAGAATTTTGAGTTCCTACATAGCTGGGCATATGATAGTCTTTGAACTTTCCAATAAATCAAGTCTGCACATGAAGCAAGCTCACATTGTTAAGATGCTAACAGTATTTACCGTCCCTTCCTATCCCCAAGAGCCCTACTTCTCGCGATCATGGCATCCTTGCACCTCCCCCTGCCTCCTCGCCCTTTTTCAAAATACATAACCTGATCAAATGCTCCACCACCGGTCTCTCTACGCTTTCACCACCTCACTTCCAAAACTTTGACACAGAACAAGGGTATCGGACTATCCTGCCAACTTGGCAACTTCAACTTTCACTCAATGTTTATCTGTGTTCATGGTACAAGACATGCGAAATCACAGAGGTGCTCTGCGCTGCTTGTAACAATGAGAACTGGTGTCTCTGCTTGCATTCCAAACTTTATCATTCCTGGCTCAGCGTCTGGCGGTGTGACTTTCCATGCGGATATATGCATAAATACAATTCCAATGTAGCTGGTGTTGCCATCGTTATGGTACGTGTCCGACAGAGCTTCTTGGTCCCTCAACCCTGTAACTAATCTCATCTGTGTACCGATGGTGCTGAGACTCTTGACGCTCAAATTCAATAGCCATTAATCTGACCTTTTACATCAGCCTGACGGTAAAATGCCCAGACTATTCACCTCTATGAGTCGTTTCTTTCCGGCGCAAGCATCAACTCCGTTCCCTTAAGAGACCTTGGAAAGTCAGGAACTAACCAATGCACAGTCGTCCCCAGAGTCCAACGCTACTGGTCGAAGCCCGGCAGCGCCTCTCCATCAACAATGCTATCCTTAAATCGGCGAAAGATATCCGGGTCTTCAATCCCCGTCTCCTCCGGGAAAAGTCCACGACGATTGAGACCGGCCAGATATCTAGCAGGACTGTTCCCCATATACAACCCCGGAAAAGCAACAGCCAAAGCACCAGCATTAACATAGTCTGGCAAGAACGGCGCAAAGAGAAACGTGCTCGTTGACATTTTCTCGCACGCCGCCGGTTTCTCAAGCACCGCGTACCCGAGAGATTGCAGGAACATTTTATCGGCATCGCTAAAGGCCGGGTCTTGGAAATACACTTGCTGGATGCAGTGTCTGTCTTTCAAGATTCCGAGCATGGTCGTCAGGACGGCCAGTTGATGGAGTGAGATGTTTGAATGGGTGGAATGTGATAGATTGGTAGCAAAAGGACCGAGGCCCAAGCAGATGCACTGTGTGAGTTCTCTCCCGTTGTTGAAATCGAGCATGCGTGTCAAGACTTGCTGGTGTCTTGGCTGGTCCACATCATCCATGTACTGTCTCAATCTTTCTGATATCTTGTTCAACGGTAATGTCTTTTCTTTCAGAGCATTATGGCTGGACTTGTCTGTACGCTGGAACAGCTTTTGAAACGTTTGTGCTATCCTTCCTGCACCATGTCGCTTGATTTCAGGAGCCTTGGGTGTAGAGGTAGGAGCCATTGTTGTTATTTGCGCATACTACTCTATTTGGAAGATGCGTAAGGTGGAAGGACCAGGAGTCTTGCGGTGCAGCTGGGATGCTCGGGATGGCTTCAAGATCTATCTTTCCTGGCTGAACGAGTGAGTATTGATCAAGAAATTCCTTCGTGGCACATGTTTGGAGTCCTACGCTTACAAAGTGGTATGGCAAAGCACGGCTTTGGATGCTTATAGTGATATAGCTAAGGTCTTTGGTCTAAGCTGAGGAACAATAAAATAGAATCACTGGTAGAGACAAAGAGGTTCGCCGAGTCAAAATAAGCACAATGCTTCCCTTCACGCAAACACACGGTCTTTGTGAATTAACGCCGAAGGAAGTGTTGAAGATACCAGCTTAATCAGCAATGAATCCACTCATTTGGATCTGTATCAACTCGTCAGCAGCATTCATACTCAAAACCTCTGACCTTCAAACACACTCAACCCCCTTCTGTCCCCCCCTAGGAGCCCGAACCTCTAACAAGACTACACCATGGCGGAAACCTTTCTCTTCGAGCTCCTCCATACCTGCAACGTCATAGAGCCAGCCGTTCAAGACCGAGCCTGCGTCATATGTCACCAAGAGACTGGAATGATGAGCCCAGATACAGGCCTCATTGAGCTGCAGCTACGTCTGCCCTGCAACCATATCGTTGGCTCCGGATGCATCACTACCTGGCTCAAAGACAACAACACCTGCCCACTGTGCCGGCTCGAGTTCTTTCCAGCAGAGCCACGAGGGAACCGCGGAAATGGCATGACGGAGGGTGAAGAGCACGAACTGCAGGCCGACGAGGATGGAGATGAGGACGACGATGACCGTCTAAGAATACTGAAGACCCTTTGCTTAGACTACTGCATTCAGCTCGCCCTGTACCTCAAAACCATCAACATTGCCGAAAAAATCTTCCCAAAACTTCTACGTCTATATCCTTTCAGTGAGTCCGTCAGCAACGTCTATGACAGAAGCACTGTCGAAGTAGTCGCGCTGGGTATTTATATCGCCTCGTGTAACACAGGCCATCCCAGATCTCCCAGGGAGATCTGCAACGTCGAAGACAAGAATGGCGACCGCATCCGGGAAAGTCTTGGCATTCACGGGGACCGTATTCGCGAGCTTTACGGAATCATCTACGAGAGACGGGGAGAACTCGACGACATCCACATCATACCGTTCTTGGAACGCGGCGAGGCGCGCTGGCCCTCTTTTGACGACCAAGAGATGTCCGACGACGAGATCGAGTGCGGCCGCGACCTGCGCGACATGAGAAATCGGCTGGCGCAAGATTGCACGGATCTGCACTTGGATTTCCCCGTCGACGCTCTATCACAGAACATTGCCGGCAACCTGATCCACGCAGGCTTTCGTAAGTTGAGCCACCCAGACGGCTCGAGTTATGTGCACCCGTCGGAGACTGCCTTCGTTAGTGTATACATCGCCTCCCATCTTGTCGGCCAACCGGTTTCCCAAAGAGCAATCGCGGACTTGACCGGGTACAATCATGCAGAAATCCGGTACATTTACAGACTCGTTCGGTACATTTACAGACTCGTTCGCGACAAGTGCGACCAGCTCGTAAGCGAAGCTTTCCAAAAGACTCTCGACCTACGGAGCTGGGAAATCCTCGAGGCGGACGCGGGCGAAAGTGATGCTGGACGACAAGGTGGTTCTCAACGCGATCCCTCCGAGGAAGAAGACCAAGCGAACAACGAGATGGAAGCTAACACTCCCGACACGCTTTCTCGCATCCATTGGACAGCGCGTCTTTGCACCAGCTACTGCAATCGGCTGGTCCTCAACCGCACGTACCGGACCACGGTCCTGGCTTCGCAGATCGCTGCAAAGTTCTCTCCTGTCGCAACACTCGCCAGCTGCTGCCCAGAGACTCTCGCTGCGGCTTGTGTATACGTCGCGTCTGCATACATGGGCTACAACATTCCGTACCGAGATCTTGTAGCGGCAACAGCGGTTGAAATCTCCGGATTCCACAACGCCCACATGTTGATGGCAGAGGAAATAGTGTCTGGGAGGGTTAGTGTCCAGGATATTGTGCAGTCACTGCCGGGAAGGCCACTCGGTGTCCAAGATTTTGGTCAATTACTGCTGCTACCTAATACTTGATCGGGGTGAGGAGGGGTTGGGAAAGGGTGGTGGGCGAGCATATCCAATATATGCGAGTCGACTTCACTGCAGGTTTTTTTGTGGAGATTTTTCCCTAGAAAGAGATAATTCGACGCAATGGACTCATCAAAGCGCCATGCTAGTAAGAAATTTGGTGGCCCCATGAATGCAAATTGACCTCATTTGAGATGAAGAACCTTTAGCGCCTCTCTCGTCAATCGTCATCTGTGGTATCACGTCTCGCAATGTTCCAAATTTTCTTTGAGGCAAACAATACATGACATAGCAATTTCCAAACTGTTCTTCTCTCCGTGTCCCTTCAGAGAGTCACCTTGATAAACGTCTACCCTGAGCTTCTCAACTCACTTGAAATCTATGCCCCTAAGTATCTTGAATGCTCATCCCCTGAAGAGTGATCTCCCCATCATCCAACGTAGCATTGAAGTTGGTCACCTCCGGCCTCGGACCCTGTTCAAGGCCTGCACGATCCGCACTCGGTACAGTAGGGGGACAAATAACATCCCCAGCCCTACCACACCTCACTTTATTTCTCGGTACGTAGTCAACAACAAAAAACCCTTCTTCGCTCATGTTGCCACTGTCTGCAATTGCAGTTATACCGCAGGCAAAACAGCCGTGGACTCGCAGCTCCTCCATCTTTTGCTTGATCACGGAGCCGTTGATACCCGCCGCCGGCACGTGCGTGCCCTTTGTGTACGCACAGTAGGCGTTTGTTCCAAGAGGGGGAAGAAGTAAGGTGACAGTAGCGCAGGCGATTTGGACGCCGGGTCCGTAGATGTCCCAGTCGGAAATTGTGTAATTGATCCAGTTTTGAAGGTAGAGGTTGATACGGTTGGAAGCAAAGTTGACTTTGGGACACCAGATGCTGCCAGTGCAGGTTGTTTCTGTGAGGTTCTGGACTGTAGACAGCTCCATAAAATTGAGCGAAGATGATGCAGTTGCGTGTAATATCTGCATTGCCAGGAGAACAGTGACGGATACCTGCGAGACGGCTGCGTTCAGCATGGTGTGTACACGGATTAGTGTAGGATCTGTTGGTCAAAAAGTGAGGGAATGATGAGTTGGCAGGATCCAATATTTCTAGGAAACAACCGAAGAAGGAGCGATGATTTTCGAGGTGCAACATGCAAACCGGATGTCTTAAGGGGCAGAGAGCGAAGGAAGAAGCTAGTCGCCACTGGGAGTCGGCAAAAGCGCCTTTCAGGCGATCGAATGTCGCACGCCGAGCGGAATTATTCACCATGGCTAGGGTTGCGCCTATGACCTTCGGTTAATTGACTGAAGAAACGGATCTTCAAATACATCTTCCGAGCCTTGGCGTCTCTTGTCAAACCAACCGGTAGATGGTCACTTCTCCAGCTCCTCAATTTGTGCATATTGAGGTCTGCGAGCGGTTGAGTGAGTCTCAAAATAAATGATGTCCCCCTTATAGCCCGCTTCTTGGCAGATTGATTCCGTCCTCCGTAGTTGACCGCTGTAGGTTCTCGAGGTGGTCGCCAAATCGCAAGAAGGTGCTGAGGTTGGATGATCGGAAGCGGATCCTTCGCAATTCTCTTTGTCTTAGATGAACACAAAGCCTGGTTACTTTAGACTCTTCGGCCCGTCAAGCACAAGTACAAGTCGTGCGCTTATGTGTTTCTAGTACGCTAGACACACTGTTTGATCCTGCCCAAGGTCTCGCTTCATATTTGCATCCGACCAGTCGTTTGGAGGCTGTTATTAAACGTGTACCAACATGCAAACATGACTGGGACGCGAGAAGGGCCCCAGCGTGGTGCCTGTGCTACCGCCGTGTTCCATAGTATAATCGTAACCCTTCCGAACGGGACCGTTCACACATGGGGGTGGCGCAGTAACAACCCCATATATTCGAGACTCGACCTTTTATAGTATCATGTGTCGACAAGAAACAATTCATGCCGAAACGGCATGTCACGGAATTGCCGGGGTCTATAAATAGTACCCTCTTACCGCCTAAGGCGCTAGCTACTGCTTACTCAGCTACGCGGGTATATCGAATCATCCAATGAAAATTTGATGTTGTACCTGTCACCTTATCAGCCAATTGACAGTGAAAGGTGTCTCCACCAACCAACTCTCGAATGCCGTCAAGTACAGGATTACAGTAAACCACTTAGTCACCTGGCTTCTGATGCTTTCGCGAACGTCTCACTTATCGATTCATGGTTTTCCGCGGACTGATACTCAACACTGACATTGAATCAAGTCCGCGCCATGAGCCAAAGGAATTGCCACCTGAAGTAGTTCAATTTTTGAATGTTAGAAGAATCAAATGTGAGATCCGGTCATTCCACAATGCTCACTACTCGGTAGTTTGAATCGTGAAAGAGGCACCTTGGGCTAGTGACCAACATCAAAGGTCGTCAAGCAACATTCCTCGCAGATTGTCACTTGTACTCGCAGCTCGTCCACTTTTCGCATATATCTGCCGTTGTTAGCGGACAAGGCAACGACTTCCCGTGTCTCGATTATCGAGGCTTAAATATGCAAGCAAGGGCGGCTAGGGTCCCGTCACCGTGCCGAGAGTAAATGTCCGTTTCAAGCTATGACAGATACTGCCAAAAACGAAGTAGACTCTCTGACGAGAGTGTGCATGGCAAAAATCATGATAGGTCAGCACGTGAAGCATGTTGGTGTCTTCGAAGCCGTGATCGGCTGGTCTTGACTGTGCCGTGGGGTGTGCCTGCACGAGCGGGGATGAATAGCCTACCTGGTCGTGCCGTGCAATCAATATGACCAGATTGAAGTCAAAGGTAGTATAAAAAGATCTTATCGCCATCCCTTTGTGTTAGCAATGGAACCAAGTTACACCTCAAAGTTCTAAATTATATTCAAGTCCAATTGAGAACCCAAACAGTATGAAAGCAGAAGCGTCAAAGTACCTCCTCATATTAGCCTTGACGCTATGGGGAGTCGACTCTACCAGCACGAGAGAACCAGACGGAACTTTGGCTCCTGAAATACCGCCGGGCTTTCTCGCCCCAGACGGCGAGATTACCGACCCTACCATACCCAACCCAGCGCCCGAATTCCCCGCTCCATCTGATGGGACACCTGATGTCTCAAGTAAGTCGCCCTAGAATGAGTACCCGTATCATATACGTTTTCCATGCTAAATAAGAATTCAGTCATACCACAGGCAAAGCTAAATGACTTCCTCCTTCTCGAGCAATATGCAGCTGCGAGTTACTGCGACTACAACAATAATTATCCACAAGGCGGACGGAGACTCGCCTGCGACAACGACGTCTGCCCTGACCTCGACCCGCTTGATCAGATCACCGAGTACGAGTTCGTTCAGTAAGTGATATCAATACGCCTGATAAGGACTTGAGTTGGCTAGATAGCTTACATCATGCTTTTCAGTACCCCAAGTTTCTTGGGCTGGAGCTCAACAGGCTATATCGCTACCGACAATTCCAACCATCTTACAATTCTCGCCTTTCGGGGCTCACATGAGATTGGCGACTTCATACGAGATGCCGAGCTCGTCATGACATCAACTGGTCTCTGCCCTTTAGTCTGCCTAGCTCATTCCGGCTTCTGGAACACGTGGCAGCAGAGCAGCGATGATATCATCAAGGCTCTTCTGCCGGTTGTCAGCAAAAATCCTCAGAATCGGCTGATGATCACCGGGCATAGTCTTGGTGGTGCGCTGGCAACACTGGCCGCAACTGTTCTTCGAGGACCTCCCTACAACCTGGTGCTAGATCTATATACGTTTGGGTAAGTGGAAGCATAGAATGACGCAGCACAAAGCTGACGATATATTTTCACAACAGATCACCCCGAGTAGGTAACTACTTTCTCGCTCGGCACATTTCGAGACAAGGAAACGGCAATAACTTCCGCGTGTCCCACATTCATGATCCCGTACCCGGTCTACCGCTCAAGGGTGCGCCTCCCCTTGGCTACCATCATGTCTGGCCGCAATGGTACATCAGTTCAGGCAACAACGTCCCCGTGACCGTCAATGACATCGATGAGTACAACTACAACGAGGAAGTGATGGCCACCGTCGATCTCGAGCCACCACCTGGCTACGATACCAATGTTTCGACGGCTTTGGACATTCCGAACGTTCAGGCGCATTTGTGGTATTTCCGTCAGGTCAGTGGTTGCACTTTGACGACGATACCGGACACTCCTGCTACCCAACGACGTTGATGACGCGTGTGATGAGATACGGAGATAAGGACATAGCAAAGCCGACTCAGCTATCATTCATTGCGTGTCGATCGTCAAACAGACAAAAATTCCATGAACAATGTCAATCTACTTTCCACAAGTCGTGCTTTGTTCATCTTTACATCGAAACAATCTCCCAATCCTTAATGGGAACTTTTCTTTGTGCCGAAAACAATTGCAAACAATTGAAACAATCAGTGGCATATAGTTCACCGCTCTGCCATCTTTCCTACCTCTCCATACTCGCACCATTCACATCATTGACCGCAGGAAAATATAAACACCAAAAAACCCCCCCCCCCAAAAGAGCGACGACTTTACGAAAATGTTCATCACAAATCTACCATTCTATATCCTCAAAATGGGTCGCAAATGGCATCAGCTCATTGCCAAAAACGAACAAAAGACACTCCGAAACCAACTCAAGTAATCTCCGCTCATCTCATCTGCCCGAGTGGATATCCGCTCGTTCTCTCACTTCGAAAATTCCTATTTATGAACATGGTAGTACTAGAAAAGACTGTAGGTATATAGGCGTTTGTTACTCTACGAAATCGTTGGCAGCGAAACCCTTCTCTCTGCTCACAATTGCCCTGTAAGTAACTTCATGCACCTGAATCAATTCACGTACCCTTTCATTTTCTCCCATAACATTTAAAGCGCACGCGAAGAAAAAATTGGTAATTTCATCGTCGGGCTTGAAGCTGAATGATATGTATGCAATGATGTATTTATCCCAGCTACCCAACCTCGGAAGCTACCGAATTTGCTTCCATTGCGACATCCGCAACAGAACTTCCTGCCCATCGGTATGATTCTGCTTTCGGCACTAATGAGGCTGGTACAATCATTTACCGGTTCGGACAAGCGTCTGATACTATCAGGCTTGTGATGTAGGTGATTGTAAAGTTTGGGAAAAAGGGGAGTAGATAGAGTTGGGATGGAGCAAGCATCGGATGCCGTAGAGATGCGTCATGAATCTCGCAAGTTCAAATTCTCTATTAATGCCGAATATGCCTTTGCTCGGCGCAGACTTGAAAGATCAGCTAGGAACCATTTCCCTGTTACGATAAAAGTTGGTGCTATAGAGTTTCTAGGAAGGGTCATCAATAGCAGCAAACACCGTAGCAAGGTGAACAGTGTTCCAATCTCAAGATACCTAAGCCAATATTTCAGCTGACAGAGCTCACTATAGAAGTATCCAGATAAATCAACCATCAGCCGGGTTTTCCTTGTTGATTATCAGAAGTCTGGATTTCTAGGGATACTGTATACCAGACTGCAATTTGTGCACAGAGCTTGGCCAAGCGATGGTAATGCATATATCAGTGTGCACACGAATTTCCTTTCGCTACTTTTCACCACGCCTACATATATCGATAGTGTCTGACAGACTAATGCTTTCGAATGTTGGAAAATGGTGAAGATTGATTATTTCTATGGAGAATGTGGGTGGGAGGCCATATATATAGCCGAGTCTGCCACGTGGGAAATGCCTCATTTTCTCTCCTAATGGAGCATGTGGAGTGTGGCTGCAGCAAAATTCCAACATTGAAGTCCAATATACTCACAAGCCGTCATGACTTTGAGCACTGATTTCCGCTTTCAAACCACCATAGGCAACAGGCTAGAGGGAGTAAAGCCGCAATACCTATTTGTAGAAGTTTGAGAGCGCATATCGGTAAGGCCTTCCCGACTGGGCGTAGGAGCAACTATAGGAGATATATTTTCCACTTCCCGTGTTTCACTAGGCTTAACGAGACATGTGGCCTCGACTCCTCGAAAAATATTCACCGCCAGCTCTGGACTCATAGCTCCTCACCTACACACCATAATCAAATCATGACCAATCACGCAATCGACGATCGTCCCCCTTCTTACATGAGCCAGGACAGTCAAACATCCACCCTCATCGACAGACCCGATCCCCCCATCTCCGCCATCCTCAAACCCGACCACTCAACCCGTGCCTCACGACTCTCCTACGCAACCTCCCAGGGCCAATATTCCATTCTCGAATACTACGAGCTTACCTTCCCCCTTCTATTCGCCCACAACGGCGTCAGGAAGGTCATCGTGGTGGCTGTTGATGAGAATCTGGACATCCTGCTCAAGGATGTTCGACGGATCTTTAGTACCAGAATTAGTACTCTTAGTGACCAGATTACGGAACTGCGTGTCGGCTCGTCGGGCATTGCCATCTTCAGGGGCGATGCGGAGATGTTGGTGGATGGGAATGTTACCGCCATGTTGAGGTTTTTGAAGTCGAGAGGTGGGGCCGATATGATTACGGCTAGGTGATGGGGTAAGGGAATTTATATAGCGGCGACGATGATACTATTGGACTTGTAGGCGGGATGCATGATCTGAATGGCGCAGTACACACTTCTGGAGATGGCGAGAGTGCTGGAGCTTCTGCTTGGCTGCATGCTGATGCGCCTTTCGATGTGAAAAATCATGTTCCGCTGACAGCATCAAGCCTCTTTGTCTGAACTCAGGTCCCGTAAGACGCATACTGAGCAAATCTCGAATCATAGCTATGCGCTAAGGGAAGAACATCAATCTTAGCTACTCTGTCTACTCGCCGAGAATGCCGCAGAAGTATTTTCTTCTTTCAAGTGACTTGACCTCAACACTAGAATGATTATAGACGACGACTGAACCATGAGGCCCAAGATGGAGCAGGCAATTGTTTGGGAGCATGCAGAAATACCGAGGCCGAGATTCATTGCGTCTCACTATACAGGATTTCTCTCACATGATCCTATCGGTTGGGATCTAGCGTTGGAAGATCTCGAACAGAGACGAAGCTCTTCACTCGGGACAACGGATGATTGCCGTCGTCATCTCTTTGTTGAAATAAGTTAATGTGCTAGAACACTCCCTTTCCTTGATTTTGTTATCTTTGTTCGTCCGTGACCCATTGTGACGAGTCTGGTCATCAATCATTCAAAAGAAAAGGCACTAAAGACCGTCAGCAAGACATCCTCCTTCGACGCCGGCTTCAATGAAACCCCACCACGACGACGACAACTCACTCTGTCAAATCCCGCCGCACTTCCAGCCCTCCCGGCCGCCCGACCTACGAGCTCGTAGCCTCTTACGACAAAATGTTTGCCTTGCTCGTCAGAAGTCGCACTAAGCTCGCAACCCCATCTCTCGACAACATGAACAGCATCTTGCTAGCCAACAGCCGCTCCACCAGGTGCAAACATTCATCGAACGTCTCTGACGAGATGGCTGATGTCTCCGGACAAGGATTGCAGAGCGAGTGTCCTTTCGCTTGCATTCGAGCGCAAGGAAGCTACCAGGAATCGCCGGCAGATGCACTTCGGGATAAGATATGCGGAGTGGAAAGCGGAGGAATGGCAAGCGCGGTCGAGATGTAGCCGAACGGCTACGAAGACGCGATAAGACTGCGGGAAGCAGACATGGGGATGCGGGCGGAACGTCTGGCGGGGCAGTCGTTGGCGAGGAGCTTTATAAGGAGGTTGGAGATTGGTATGGGTGTGGTTTCGAGGGGGGAAGATGGGAGGGAAAGTGAAAGATGCAAGAGGGGTCCGAGGGACGATTGAGGTTTGGAGCGTCTAATGGTATGTATGTTTGCTTGCTTCCTCTGGAGGCAGTCCAGTACTTCTTGAACTCCTGAGCGGGTTCCTAAAGATGCGGAACCAGCTGCGTCCACTGCAAAGTCTCAAATGCCGCTGCCGGAAGCTTCCTCAAGCTGATAAAAGCCTCCACAACAAGGAAGATCCGTGCTAAGAGATAAGCCAGGCCGCACAACGTAGCCAACGATCCCAAGCCTACTAGACTCGTCCAGTGCGCTTTGAGCGACGCTACTCTCCCCCAGTAAGCCTTGAAACTCCCAGAGATCCGCGCCGACATATTGATCAGAATCCAAACAAGTCCCGAGCCGGCAATGCATATTGACGACGCGCGCCATAGCCACATCTCAATCTTTGAAGGGAAATGGCCGTTCCACGCCGAGGCATGCAAGCTACCATATGCCATGCTGGCAAACCAGACCACCATGCCCATGACGAAGCCACTCATGTCACGTAGGAGGTTGTGCGTAGCCCAGTTGCCTATGTAGTCGTCAACGAGCTCCTCGATAATTGGTTCGACCCATTCGACCTTTTTGTCGCCTTCTTGTATTTCGCGAGGAAGGACCCGGCATGCGATGGCAGAGTGTATTGTCATGGCTTCGGCGGCAAGAGACCAGCGCGTTCTTTGTAATTCTTGTGACGAATCAAGACGAGACTGGATCGTCGCATTTACTGTTGAGCTAGACTCGCCTCTTGTTGTATAAGTGGAGATGAGACGAGGGGAAAGAGAACCACAGTCTGAGTCAGCTTGCAGGCGTGGGACGTCGGCCATGCTGATAGAGTGGAGCGAGGCGATATATGCAAGTCTTTGTTTGCTAGATGAGGCCTTTTGTGTATGTGTCAAAGTACCCAATTCTTCATTTCTTCCGGTGGACGGCTTCAACGCGAGTATCGAAAGTTCAGGATCGATCCAATCCTTCTTGAGAATGCCGGGCCTCATTCTCTTCCAGCCGGAGATTTGGCTGCTCATATACATGTATGCAGATACTGGGGGGACCCACTCCCCGTGTAATTTCGTCGGCTCATTGATTAATTTCGGTTTGTCCCACCATAATATGTAGATAATGATTGCACACATAATGTGTGCCAGTGTGTTGACTTCCAACAGAGTAACCGGTAAGTCAACAATAAGCCGACCAACGATTTGTGCGAGCATCCAAAGAGCCTGAACTATCGATATCATTTTAGATAGATTGTCCGCTTTGCTTTTATCAAGTATGTCCTCTTTCGATATCTTCGGTAGGAATCCACATCTTGCGAGAAGCGCCATACCTCGAGGAGTGAGCGTCAAGCGGGAATGCTTAGCCGTGAAGGTATCGCGCACTGCAGCGCAATCTTCCTCGATGTCGAACACGAAGCCTCCCATATTCGCGTAGAAAGAGTGTGTTCGAGTCCAAGGATTGTGCAAGCGGTATTCATTTGATAGCGCCGCGTCAGAGCTTTCCTAGACAAATGTTAGGTTCGATACGATTTGTAGAGATTGGATGACACTACCACCTTCATACCATTGAACCTCTGATTGGGTGGTGTTTCAGACAATGGGTTACTTTCTTGAAGCTCTCTCACGATACGGTCCAGCGCCATTGCAGAGACATATTGCCTCCATGCAACGAAAACCACGAGTTCTGGCGCTAGGATGCCAAAAACTACCCATTTTGTTGTCTCGACCCACGATTGCGACTCGGTTCTTCTATAAGGGCGTACATTCAGGTGAATTGCAGTGTATACACATAAACTCAACGTCAGAACACAGCTGGAGGCAATCGTGAATGTGCCCCGCCCATCCGGATCATCGACCCAGCCGGACACAATGGTATTGTTCGTGGCAGCAACAGCGGTATTAAAAAGCTGGGAATAAATGAGCGTTGCAAGCATAGTCCGTAACGACATATCGCGGAGCGACGAGCCCGGGCGTAGCGGAAGGACCTGCGCTGAGCAAAGCTGCCAAATGCAACATTACTTTATGATGTAGATTCCCTCGATTAAGCAATATTGTGAGAGAATGTTTTATACAGCAATAATATATAGCAAGAGCATAGTGAGTAAAATGATTGAGTTCACGGACAGAGATAATTCAAAGCTGCGATAGCATATAATATTCACATTACCTTGGGGAAAATCTAGGCCTTAGGCGCCGAACGCTGTAACCACCATGTTTCTGGTGCACCTCGGGGCAATAATAGTTCGCTTGAGTTCGGCTCCAGCGTTGAATGGCCAATCACAACATAAAGAGGTTCGGGCTGAAGCAGCCCCCACAAGGATCATTTCCCTAAATGCCTGTCTTTCAATCTTGTGGCGCTAGAGTATGCAACATCAGGATGCGTAATCCTGGAACCATGCAGTACGGTGCGACTACCGGCGACAGATTCATATGACGAAGAGCGAGCATGCATGGCATTGAAGTTCCGAGTGCATCACAAATGAGGAAGGAGACCATGCCTCAGGTACAATAATAGACACTTCATACCTTCCCTACGCGCTCGGACGACGCTGGTGCAGCCAAGCTAATCTAAAAGCGGTAAGCGCGGTTCAGCCTCGCGGATCAAAAATCGACCTCGTCGCATTGCGATGGAGGACCAGGTCAAACATCTTGCTGCACTGCTACAGAGTCTTCAAATACCCTCATTGCTCTATACAAACCTTTCGAGACACCTTCGTTCATTTCTCTACTTCGCCCTATCGGCATCTGGCTTCATTCAATGGCGCGACCAAGGAAGACAATAACTCCAAAGGAAGCATCTCAGACCCCGATCATTCCCAGGCGGAGTCAAAGTCTACGACTATGGGAAGAAATCCCTTCGTGGCAGCAGGATAATGAGTATATTCTATCAGGCTATCGACAAGCAACTGGGTCTTTGAAAAGGTGCTTTGAAAGTCTGGGATATCTCCACAACGAGACTGTCAATATTTACTCGCACATCATCGGCGCCGCCATTTTTCTCACAGCACCAATCTACACCTATCGGGCTCTATACCTGCGCTATCCCCTGGCTGACCAAGCTGATATTTTCGTCTTCTCTACTTTCTTCTACGGCGTCTCGACTTGCTTCATCCTATCAGCAACGTACCATATAATTAGCAACCACAGTCCAAGAGTGCAGAAATTTGGCAACCAACTGGACTATCTCGGTATTGTGATCTTAATGTGGGGATCTACAATTCCGAGCATCTACTATGGGTTCTACTGCGATCCACAGCTCCAGAAGATCTACTGGGCTAATGTCTCCACCCTCGCAACACTCTGCGTAGTCGCAACGCTGCATCCTAGATTCCGGCATCCGGCTATCCGGCCTTATCGCGCAGCCATGTACGCTGGCCTTGGGCTTTCCGCTGTGGTCTTTGTCGTGCATGGGATCTCACTACACGGCTGGGATATACAGAACAAACGAATGAGTCTTGATTGGATGGGTCTTATGGCTTTGTTCAATCTAACGGGGGCGGTAATCTATGCCGCTAGGGTTCCAGAAAGGTTGCAACCATTGAAATACGACCTCTATGGGAGCAGCCATCAGGTGTTACACGTTGCAGTAATTCTTGCAGGGCTAGCGCACATGTTTGGGTTGTTCAGAGCTTTCGATTATCTTCATACACATGGCTCGGTCTGCAAATAGCGCAGTCCATGATGATATCCTTTGGACGAAAGTACGAAGTCTGTATGTTACTTTTTCGCTGGTGATCATTATTTGGACCTGCTCACTTATATGAACACCTACGCTCTCGCAAGGGAAGTGTGGCAATCGAGGCATAGATACCGTCTGTCGAGCATGAGACAGGGGAAACGAGGGGTCAGGTGCGAAGCTGTGAGACTGTGCGATGGAGGGAAACATTTAGATGCTAAGGGATGCGAAGACCCACGAAGGGTGGAGGTTTAGGAATGAAGGGTTGAATATTAAGATGACGCTGTTCTAGATTCGCATCCGAGAAATCTCTCTCCGGATCATACTACTTCAGTATGCTGAGGTCCGCACAAAACACTAGGAACAGAGCAAGCCTTTCACAGAGCCGCTTGCTCCTATGAAGACCTGTGCGAAACGCTTATCTGCGCCTGGGGTTATTGATCTTAGCATTGGCAGAATTCTGGCACGTGTGAGTTTATCTAGTGCTGCTAGGCCCCGGTCTTTGGCCCCAGTAATGATTCTATTATTCTATTATGATTGTGCATCGTCTAGTCTATTATGGCACCCTCACCCCTTCCATGAGTCAGCAGAAGGATTGATGATATCCAATCTTGCGTAAAGTCGTCATTTTCATAGCACGTCTGGTCTCCATGCAGTCACAAGTCGAAACGTGAACAATTTGCTGTCAAAAATGACATGATCCAGGTTTCTTTATGTCCGCGTCCTCAGGGATGAGCCCACCGCCAGCTGAGTCACCCACGATCTCGATGTCGTCTTCGAGTCCAGTTGCTGAGAAACGCCTCTTCTTGCTGCTGGGAGGTGGACGCTCATCCAGCAGCTGGGGCTTCTCAATAGTAGGAGAATATTCGTGCACCGTAGGGGATTCAAGAGATGGTGGTTCCTCAACCGAAAGAGAAAGTCCAGGGTTTCTTAGCTTGAGCTCCTCAAGCGAGGGCGGATCGTCATAATGCGGAGGCTCCATGTACGACATGGGCGATTCAGGCAGCTGAAGCTCCTCGATGGGCTCTTGAAGCTTGATGCGACAGCCCGTTCCCAACCTCGCCTTGTCGATCCAAGAAGATCTGCATTGCCACAGGATGTCTGCGCTGAGCGCCATCCAATCCAATGCTTCTTTCAGTTTGACGCCTGTTTTCTTCGTCATGACTTCACGCAAGGCCGTTGAACTAATGTCATTATAGTCCGCCCTTGCATCTATATCTTCACATTTCACGAAGCGCAGAGTGAGTGTATGGGACGCCAGTGATCGTCTACATATCACCACAGCTTTTAGTTCTTCAATGGTCTTCGCAACAGTCGTTTCTATTGCTTCTTCCACGTAATCTGCACAAGCATACATTAGGGTCCAAAAAGTTGAAAGGAGAGATGGTTCTTTTGACATACCACTTTTTTGCATACTGCAGATTCTATGTGGACAGATTGTTTTCGTAGCCAGCAACGCATGGTTTGCCATCCACCGTTCATTCCACCGTGCATTACGTCGAAGTTGATCCTCGTCGATACGTATCGCACGCCACCGAGTGCACCCGTCAAAATCTCTTAGGCGCCCCGAAGAGCGTTGAAAATCAGCCGCTCTCGCCGCATCACTCATGATGATCGTCTTACAGCCATACACGGGTCCTGGGGGACTGCTGGGCGTGGCAATACCGGCGCCATACAAAGGGATGAACTCAAGAGTATAGCCATCCTTCTCCGTCGCTTGGATCAGTCGTTGCGAGAACATCGTGAATGAAGTAGCACTGTTATTGTATACCCAGGCCCAAGGGGGGAAACAGAGATCCTGCTTCCATAGGAGGCATCTCTCCTCTATACCAAACATGAATTTCCCGTCCTCCGCTTTGACTTTTTGGGCCACGCCTTCGTCACTTCGCGGTAAAATGATGGCAGCTATGACGTTCATACCGGGTGTTCCACGCATGAAAACGTGCTTGAGAAGGTGGAGGTGGCCTCGATGGGGTGGGTTGAAGGATCCGACATAGGTTAGGACTCGATTGGTTCGCGTTTTGTCGAGCACGGGTGCAGAGCGAAGTGAATCGAAAATCTGGTTTTCTGGCGGCGAAGGTGGATATACGCAGACTTTTGGATGTGGGGATGGTGAGAATGACGGTTCGTGAGAATTGACTTGCTCGATGTAAAGTGCTAGCGGCGTCATTTTCTCCAGCAAAGCATGCAAGTCCACGCGGGGTAAATTAAAGCGGCATTCTCGTCGTGACTATGCACCGACGAAACAAGTATGAGGAGTCTGTAATTTGAGGGAGTGCGTAGTGCCGCTGAATTTGTGCTCGCAAGTGTGAAGTTGGCAAGGACTTCGCAAGGCGTTGACCGTTGAATTCAAAACTTATGGTTCTTATGGAACAGGCCACAAGGCCTCAAAAATCTTCCTTGGAGCCAGGGTCTTGTATGTGATATCAAAATGTGCTCCATTTGACGCGTTTAACACTCACCTCACTTTCTAAAGGTCCTAGGCGCGCGTTCGGGCAGGACTTTCGAAAAGGACAGATCACGTGATTATGTCTTGGCGCGAGGACTCATGCCCTGAGTCCTCTCGCTGTACCACATAGACGAGAATAAAACTCTACTTATCGAGTACTTCCACCTGAGCTTGTGATCCACAGTCTATTGCTCTCCTTGCAGATCTGCATCGATAATTCGAGCAGTAGGTGATGCATCATTCTCTTGTACGAGAGCTGGGCCTCGGCGAGCTGTGAGGCGGTCAGCAAAAATCGCAAGATGTCATTTCTGCCAGCCTTGACTCTCCGACATGCAAAGATTTAGTCGCGAACGCGGCTTGTGCAAGTCCTCAGCTTGACATCTATGGATGTATGTTGGATGCTGAAGCGCTGATAGCTGCCATGTCCCAAGGCGAGGGAGCTTGCCATCTTAATTGCGTACTTTGAGAATGCTGACTTTCCGATGATTGAGCAATTCATGGTAAGTAGTTGTGTCCTTTGATATCACAAAGTGGGCTGGTTTCTCTTCTTGCCAAATCGGTGCTCTTGAGTAGGCGCCTTGTTACAACATGAAACCGGCTTCGCCCCCACCACTGCCATCTCGCTTAAGAAAAAGAAAAGGCGGAGCCAATCAGTTGCATCGATGGAGGATTTATAACCTCGCTGCTCATGCAATCTGAAACCTTTGACTGCCGGCGCAGTGCATGCAGTGCATGGCCGCAGTGCTTTATTCGCCTATATGCTCACTTTTTCCAGCGTATTCGTCTAAACATTCATGGCAGGTCCAATTGAGCTTTGCTAACTCTCTGTCTCTTCCTCGTTCTCACTGTCCAGCATGCGTAAGTAGAACTCGCAGTGATTTAGCCATTGTTGGGCTTGCATGTGCTCACGTGTCTATGCCATTTTTCGAAGCCAAGCTAAATATTGAAGTGTGTCACTCTGCCATCCTCATTATCCGCTTCAGAGGATACTGACGTTTCGCTAGCACCAATAGCACCTCAAATCGTTTGCAATGACTGTTTCATACAGCCCGCCTATCCCAATCTTGTGCTATCCAACGGTACTGTCAACATCACGGGCCCTAATGCCTATCTTTCTCGGTAAATTCCCTTCTTATCTCCAAGTCGCCTCCATTGATTGATAACATGGTACAGTCCAGGTTTCTCTACTGTGGGTGTAGAGTTTACCGCATACAATTTCTTCGCAGAATCTACGAACAAAAGTGTCTGTGCGACTCACTCAACCGAAATCTCACTCACAGCCCCCATCTTCATCCCTACGCCAACGACGACCGGTATCGAAGATTTCTATTTCGCAGCAGAGACTCCCTTCGTGTATGGTCTAAATCCAGGCTGCTCTGTCAGCCAATTCGAACTATTGACTGTGTCGTCCCTCTTAAATATCGCGTCGACCGTGCCAATATCGAGATCCAGTCTAGCGGATATCCTTTCTTCTAATTCACTAACACACTCTACCGCTCCGTCGCCGCCTACAGCTACCGGCACCGCCACAGCAGCAGCAAAATCGTCCTCATCCTCGCAGTCCTCTCAACCTCACCCCACAGACTCGACTGAGACGGAAAAACTTGTCATCGGGCTGGTTGTTGCAATCGTCGTTCCAATTCTTTTGATTACCATAGGCCTCTTTTCACTTTATATACGACGACGGCGAAGGCGGAAGGAAGAAGCCACCGCTCCAAATCCAGACGTTCAAATGGACGAGGGCGAAGATGCACAAATGTACTTTCAGCAGAAAGTAGAATTGGATGACGACCAGCGACGGCATGAGATGGAAGCTGTAGAATTGAGGTATGAGATGGAAGGGGAGGACAGATTACACGAAATATCTGGGTCTAGCGAAGAGAGACAACGACGCAGCGACAGGCAGGAACTGCGTGGGGAGGACCACGCGAGAGAACTCGATAGCTCGCAATCACGCGTCCACACTGCCAATAATTTCTTCTGAAAGTCTAGGCTTCTTCGAGAAAACAACCTTTCTAACCTTCTTACTTACACGATACACGACTCAAGCATCTCATTGACCAGGAAATGCATGGTTATGAGTGCCGCGAGAAGCAATCTCTGCAGGGTTTCAACCCTGCTTTACGCCCCGTGAGCCTGTCCTGGGGCCCTACAAATACCTTTCTCCGCTGGACTGGAGGAAGCTTGTCGAGTTTTGATGGCCGTGGTGCAAGAGTGAATTCACCTACTATCAAATTTGATCAACAACCCGACAATGCAAGATTAATTTGTGTACGACTGGCAGGGAGCGCGAGAACCTGTAGACGGATGCAACCGATGTACTGGTAACCGCTGAGCGGGGCCATAGCGTCCCAGAGCCAGACGGGACAAGACCACATTGTGATGCAGGAGTTGCTGTTGAAGACGGCAATCAATTCAGTGCCATGACATGCTTTGATGATGATATAGTCGCACTCGGTAGGCGCGAATTTGAACTACCGTCTCCATTTTCCCTTAACCTCCTCGATTTGTCTCATGAACGTTGCTCCAATACACTTGAAGAAAACAGCAATGCAAACTATCGTATCAGTAATTGAATCCGGCGGGCCAACGTGTCGGAAGGGGTCCGTGGAAGATTCTCAGATTCACTAGGAGACCCCCGCCTTCTTGATGAACGTCGAAGCAAATAGACTCTCGTGGCCCATGAAGTCTTGATAACGGGGGAATTTGGTGAGATCGTATTCCAGTCGTTTGCCAGTGCTGCATAAAGCGGCGTGCTGCGCCAGGATGTCGTAGGTGCTTTTCGAGACCTCCTTCCGGAAAGCCCTTGTGAATGACGAAATTTGCAAGGCAGAGGCTTGTACGTCTGGACCGCAGGCTCCGAGTAACTCACAGGAGGTATCCCATCCTCTGGCAGGGCACAAATCAGAGGTTTCGGTTGAACACTAAAAATTGACCTTTTTCAAATCTTTACAGCTCAACAACTAGATCAATTGCAAGGAAACTCCTAGTCTCGCGATTGTTCTGCTGAAGAAGGTCTGAAAGTCTACAGCCAGAAATTTTGCTGTATGGGGAAATTCTCTGAAGTTATTGTATTGCTGTTCTGCCAAGGACTTCTGCACCCCAGGCGCCAGAGGACGGGATAATTCGCTAGAGATAGATGGACTTACTTGACAGCGCCATGCATCAAGAGCTTGTCGATGTATCTCTGTGGAAGTCTTCTCCGACCAATCCGTACTGCCGCCAATATCTGCAACTTTGATACCTTCGAGAGGAGTAAGATTGAGAGCTGGACTGAGTGATTCGGACCTAGTCTTGGTCGTAGCGGCAGAGGAGGTCAGGCTAAGAATTTCCTGGACTGCTTTAATGTCGGTAAGTTGAACGATGGTGACCCAATCTCTGTCGCCGTTGAGATATCCACACGCTCCATGCTTCATTTTGCTCAACAGAATTTTAGCCAGACAGCATGGCCCTCCTGAGAGAACCGGAAGCCTTCTGCATATACAGCGTCCTCTCGCTTCAGAGGCATCGTGTGAGTTTCTTCCGCTTAGCAGGGATCACACCATCAAAGGACCGCGCTTCGAGGGTATCCCACCATTTGAAGATTAGGTTCAACGGAAGAAGACCTTAGAATGGGTATAATGCTGTGGAAGCACACCTCAACGAGACTGTATTTTAAAACTAATACCCCCAAAAACCGTTCTGACTGGGGCTGTCACTAGTGCTGTCCAGGACTTTTGGTGCAGACATCCGTACGAAAGTGAACGCTGCGAGGTAGGTGACTGCAGTTTATTTACGCGTTAACCATGCCACGCACTTAGCTCGTCAGCCGAGAGACGACGCTGATTGTGGGGCACGATGAGTCGTCGGGTGTGCGAACGCGAGGGGAAAGGCTTCTGCAGTATGCGTAGCGATGGAGCTGCCTGATGTGACTCGGCCAGGCTGAGGATGATGACTGCAACGACTCTCAGAGTCATGAAAATATTGTCAGAGGGGAGAAAGTTGCTATAACGTGTGGTCCTATCGCTGCATTCAATTCAAGGCGGGATTCATAATTCGTTAGATTACACCACGCATCTGGCTGCTTTGCTTTTTCTCTCCCGGCAATTCTAGCCCGTTCGCCAATGATTTCACAATCAACTGTAAGGGCATAGGCGTTGGTCTTGGCAAAGTCGGGTACCAATCCCAGTCCCACAAATTCCCCCACGCTCCCCGCGAGCTGAAGCCTGGCCGCCCATGGAACGGACATCCTCACATCCAATCTAGCAGGGGTGGCTTAGTACAATACCGTATTAATCGATATATACAGCACTATAGTAGATCTTGGTATGACGAGTTTCATATTCTGTTCGGGAGTTATTCATAAACAAGTATACAAATATAAAGTCAATTCAACATGTTCAGACGTCGTCAAGTCGGTTGGCAGAAGGTCGCATATTCTGGGTAAATGTCGGTATCCTGAGTTCTGTCGCGGAAGCGGCCTCAATCACTTTTCGAAAGAATGGGGAAAAGAATGTAATGCCTTGTGAGACGAGGGAGCCTCCGGAGAGAAAGATACAGAGACGGGACATATGATACGTATCCTGAGCTTTGTAAGGCTCTGGAGCCGAGATCGAGATGGCTGGATGCGACTTCTAAGCCAGTGGCGGCTGGAACAAGCCGTCAGCCAATCGTCTCTATCGGCTTCAGAGTGGTGGCAGTGAATGATGTGTCGCACTTCGCGCACCTGGTCGCAGCCCGTCATCATCTCACAGACGCCCCATCTCCGCTAGGTTATCGAGCCTTCAGTAGTGTCTATCCGTCTGTTCTCATTCTCTTTCCCGCTCTCCGTACTCAGTCACTTCCTATCTTTTGTCCCTTTGCTGGACGCAGTATCCTTTTCAACGCATTCTAAGAACGGAGGAGTAAACTCGGCACTCCCCATCGACGTGGTAATCGGGCTTGTGAGCAGAGCACTGAATAACGAGCTCTCTACTAACTCCTAGCGCGAAAACGACTCGACTATCAGCATCTGTAAGTATTGAGATTGTTTACGGCATCTGTTGCAGCGCTAATGTATGTGCAGAGGTACATTACGTTTTCACAGTAAGCTTTTGTCGTTGGCAGCCCTCACTGGCCCAGTGGAATGTTCTATGGCGCAGATCGCGTTGCGCATGAAGAGCTCCACCAACGCACCAAACTCAAGCCATGTTTCCATTGAAGGCGCGGTACACAAGACCAGTCAGGCACCTTCCGACAGCTATTTAGAATCTCCCAATTCTCTTGACCTCGACGCGCATTCCACACCTTCCTCACAGGTCAATGTCGCGGTCGATGATGAAATCGGTGATCCAAAAAATTGCTTGAGGGCACGATCACGGAAGAGTTGACGAGCCAGTATTGGGAGACAGTCTACGACTTCGCGTCCGATATAACAAAAGCTGGAAGACATGTGTTATCGAGTAGGCGGCCATATTTCGACAAGGTGGTTGCCGTCATCGCCTACTGGGAGACAGCTACCGGTATGAAACATTCCCAGGATCAGGCTGATAAGCTAAGCATATTTTTCGAGGATAGGTTCAAGTTCGAGGTACTGGTCCACAAGATTCATGAGACTGTCACGGTTTGGGGGTCAATTTAACCATTGACAACGAGCTGGCTAAAGTCTCAAAGGACCGAGACAGCCTGTCCATCTTATACTACGGAGGGCATGCGTCCATGGAGGAATCCTCGAATGTAGGTTTGTGGAAGAAAGAGAGCCGCGCCATGTCACCACAGATTAAGGGGTCGTCGGTGATACGGCCGCTTTTCAAGACTGGTGCGATTTGTGGTAAACCCATCATCATCGACTGCTGTCATGCTGGATGCATGATCGTCACAACGCTGCCATGGGATAATCGAGCTTGGAATGTGAGAAAAGACCAGATGTGACTCTCGATATTTGGTCCTCCCGGCGCCGCAGCAGGCGCAAAAGCAGGCATTCAATACACTTGCACGGCAAGTGGTGGCTGTGGTTGTCGCGCGACCACCAGTCTCTTGCGTCAGACTCATCACCGAGAACGATCTGATCAATTGGGTCAATGATAACATTGAGGCTCTTGTCTACAAAGGCCACTGGCCCTGCATCAAGAAAAGAGGGCTTTGGGTGATTGGAAGGACTTACTACACCCCGGAGTACGTCAAGTCCGTGTTCCAGAAAGAAATGAGAATACGACGCTTCTTGTAGGCGCTAAGGTGCCGAATATTGGTGACGCAACTGCTTCTGCTGCGTGGTGGAATGCGGAACACAATGATAGCGGATGGATCGTTCACCGTGTAAGTGCCACGTTTTATCACGCTCATTTAAATCGGTCTGAACAGACTGACCCATTATGTTTGCGATGATTTACACCAATGGGCGTTCTTTGCGCTCTGACATGAAGCAGGCTAAAGATAAATCCTTGGAGGAGAGTGAAGAAAGTGCACAGCCTAAGCAAAAAGACCCTACGACGTGGGATAAAGTCTCCAACCTTGTCGGACTAAGCAAGAACGAGCCAGAGCCAAAGATCGACGACAAGGAAGATAATTTGGGCGTCGTAATGTTCTTTGGCGGGATCTGGTGGCGGAAGGGGCCTTTTCGCTCGCGCAAGTGGAAGACAATAGAGGAGAAAAAGAAGCAAGAATACCTTGGTGAAGATCCTGGTGAGCCTTTCGGGGTGTTGGTCGAGAATCCTCAAGTGACAGCGAGTGATTCGGAGAAAGCCTTCCTCGAATTCAATCCGGGTTTTGTTGGGGAGGATTTTCCAACGGCTTGCCTTCCTATAATGATAGCTTTGAGATGTATGAGGACGATGAAGAGGAAGATTAGAACAAGGATACCTGAAGGAAATAGGTGAAATCGTGCAACAGAATTACCTCAACAGCTCTGACGAGTCGGATATAGAACTTACCGCATATGTTGCGTCACCCCCGTGGGTCGTGAATATCCATAGCCAATTCATCATCCCCATGGATATGATGGATAGCCGTAGGTGTTCATCATGTTGATCGGGCTGTAACACCCATCTCATGGGCAATCTTTTGATAAGGTATCCCATCATATTCACGAAATCCATGGATACTACAGCATACTTATAGAATCTCGCTGGCGTAGACCCTCGCTGGCGTGAACCCTCGCTGGCGTGAACCCTCGCTGGCGTAAATCCTTGCTGATGTGGACTTTCGCTGGCGTGGACCCTCGCTATTCCAGGGTAATTATCATTATCCCCGGGAAGCTCGCCCAATGTATACTCTTTGGGGCCGAAATTTGCCCATGAGACGAGTATCACGGCCCAATCAATGTGATGAATATCTATGGTTATCCGTCAAATCCATGGACATTCACGACCCACGAGGGTGACGCAAGACATACAAACAGAAGTCTCTGTGCGACTTGCTTAACCAAAATCTTACTGAAAGCTCCCATCTTCGTCCCCACGTTAACGACCGCTATAGAAGTTTGATTCTACCATGTAGCAGAAAATCTTTTCGTTGATAGTCTAAATCCAGGCTCTCCGCCCAGTAGCTCGTACAGAGCAAAGCCAACACCCAACTTACCTGACCCGCCCTCCCATCTACCAGCATTTCGACCCGTCCCATTAGTATCAAGCTCGATACTACGCCATCTCGCTGATCGTCCTTCGCTATTTGACCCCGTATCGCTGTCAAAGTGTTGCTAATTCCTGCGACCCCAATTAGGGAAGAGAGTCGAAAGTCTCTGATTATTGAGAGCATTTGGGTGGTTAAGGTACTTGATACCGGTGTACTACAATATCACATGATTATGTTGAGTGAGATGGGCATAATGGTCTCTTTGATCCACGCATACCATTCGATAAGCTATAATCCGCTTAATGGTTCGGCAAAAACATGTATCTCTCAAATAAAAAAGCCTCCCAATCCGCAACCTCGTGCTTCTACATAGTACGTATGAGTAATAGTACGATGGTGAAGAATGTCGGGATTGCCGTAAGAGCAGACGCCGTCGAAATGCCTAACAACACATTGAGAGTATAGAAGCCCAGAGCGCAAGTCGCAATTCCGCCCAAAAAGACCTTGCGAGCATATCTTATTCTTGTCAGTGATGATTTCCATTTATGATAATGGTACATTGTACTCACAGGTAACCCTTGGAGATGAGTTCTGGGACAAAGATGCAGACGGCCGAAAGGTACCAATATCCGAAAAGACTGTATCGAAGAAAGGTCAACGAATATTCCCCATTTCTCCCATTGTCAGGAATGAACCCACATTTCTGGCATGGGATGGCCCTCACGTCCAGAGGCATTGGAAATCAAGATGAATCCCAGAGCCGCAGTGACATGTGAGATCCAGAAGAGGACGCATCCACCCATCGTTACGTTGTCGCACCTCCTCATCTGTCTAGATATCCAGGTCGTCTCATCTGTTCCTTTCTTTCTCCCCACCCCCAACTGCTGATAGGGGTTTCCGCTCCAATCTTGATCCACAGGTCCATCCAGCCAGGGAGCAATTTTTGGCTCCATCAGGAGATCCTTTACAACGCTCTCGTATTCAGCCCAGCGGGTCCCTATAACTTCAGAGTAATCCATGTGAATAGGTGGTCCATGCACTAGGTAACCTCTGACATCTCGGTAACGACGGGCGCTTGGCATCGAGGCTTGCGTCAAGGACATCATGCTCAAGATCAGCGCATCTGATTGACTCAGTCTTATCCTACCCTTTTTGTCTGGGACTTACTCACCGTATTCGGAAATCTTCCTTTCCATTGCATCCACAAGCGCAGCTCGAGAGGTCCCCGATGCGGCCTTTCGATGATGCTCTTGCAACAGGCCATCATCATCGCCCCCATCCAGCTCTTGTAGCTGTTCTTCAAGATGCATCAACTCATCCTGTTTTTGCAGACAATGCCGCGCGTGCAATCCACCAAACCTTCGAACCCCCATGAAACCGTCCCCACTGCCAATAAATGTAGCCAGATTGGAGTATCCCGATGGTGTACCGGCTCTACCACCGGCGCCCAGCTCTGGATCTGGCTCCTGAGACGCTTTCCCCCCCATTGGTAACGCCAACAGCCAACGGGTACGCTTTGAGGGTAGCAAATTATTTGTATAAGCCGTTGTATCCGGTATTTTGTGAACTTCCCTCCAAGATTGATGCTAAACTGTTGTAATGATGCGTTGCAGTCAAGACATTGTGGGCTAGAAGGTCATGGGCGCTGGTGGTTTGGAAAACACCACAAGTCACGTAAGGTATGCCGTCCTCGAGCCTTAGCCAATAATTTTGCATCCAGCCAGCCACTGCCCCGCCGGAGTACACGTCATCAGACCAGATTTTTCCCGGTCAATTACCCGCCAGTGATCCCATCTGCAGTTGTCCTCAACTTGTCCCTCCCACATTCTCATATCGCAGTCCCTCCAAAATGCCGTCTGGCCCCAATTATAGGAAAGTCGCAGGGCGATGTTGCTGGGATATTGGTGCGCAATCCGCGCAACCCCGTGATGATTACAAGTACATTCCGATGGAGGTAGAGTCTTTGGGGAAAATCTTACCTGAAGTCAATGAGCAGCTTGAACTCTCCAGCTCGGGAACGACCTTGCATGGAAGCAGCCCCCTGGACCAAACAGTGTCGCCGTTTAAAACTTGGCTGGAACAAATTAGGGATCCGTTGAAGCGACAAGAGCATACTAGAGTCATTCACAGCAATGTCAATTCAACTGATGATGTGTGGGTAAGGAAACCCTTTAGTGAAGATATGTTTTCCAATGCTTCAGGGATATGCTTTTCGCCTCTCAACTCAAGGATCCCGCATGTGTTGAGCGATGATTCTATTGTTCTACCGAGGATGGGAAGCCATCGGACAAGACAGTTCTTGGTATCTAAGCTGTCCAGAACAATGGAAACGAGGGACGAAGAGCTTTGTGACGGTCCGGTCAAGATCATACCATCTGAAGATCATTCTCAAGACTCATACACCCATCTCGAGCTAGAAAACACCATCCTAGCTATGGGGTCCCTTGGTGAAGCGCCGTCTTCATGTGTTGATCTCGGCAATCTCGCAATACCTAATGACGCCGGGTACCATTCTTCGCCAGTCTCTGGTCCGAAAAGCCTCTGTTACGGAATATCAGCATCTTCCTGGTCTCACAAGCCTCCTCAACATTCAGCCCTCCTACATTCTACACTCAAACGACTATCCCGTGGCATTGGTAACGTTACCTCAACTCACACGTCAAAGCTACTCACAATCCTCTCTCCAATCCTCTTCGCTTCATCCGCAAACGCCGTCGTAGCTCAATGCGGTAACCACGAAGATCAAGTATACACCCAGGCAAGAGCTTACGATCACGTTTCCTGGATCCAAGCTCTACACGGCATCCAAAGAGATCTTTTATTTGTAAGCCTCCCCCTCCCAACCCCACGAACTTCTTTCTGCTTAGAATGAACATATTCTTACACCTCCTACAAAGCTCATGACCCGCACCGACTTCCGGACCATCATGCATAACAACAACGACGACCCTAAGCCAGAACCAAAAACAAGCACCCTACTCATTGCTTGTTTCCTCTGTACAAGCTCCGTCGCTCTTGTCGCCCAAGCCGGCAGAAACGATCCGTACCAGCCCTACGTTGTCTGCTTCAGCGCCATGATCTCAGCAATCGGGGGTGCGCTTTTCGCGGTCGATGCTCAGGACTTTATATTCAGATATCTGTTCTGGGGCTGCCTTGGGGGCGTGGGGATCAGCCTGCTCTTTCACCGTTTGATGGCAGTGACTGCACGGAAGCCAGAGGGAAGCTTTGAGAAGGACCAAACGTTAACGCTGAAGAATTGATGTGGGGTCGGGTCAAGAAGGCCCTGATGGAACTACCGGGTACTAGGCAGACGGGTCGAAATGTTATTGCTTTTCTGAAGAAACCCTCCATCATCGAGATATATTTTCCTTATCTTATCAAGAGTGAGGTCAGGCCATTCACATATCGTCTTAGTCTTTAAGAATGATCGAAAGGTCCATAGATCCTTAGTGCTCTATCCAAATCAAGTACCACACATAGCCGATTCTTCCTTGTCATCCTTCTCCCTTATAGTGACGTTCTTAAGCTCCCCACGAATCCACCTCAGAACCAGGAACGAACACACTCTAATATGATTACAATTTACAGTGTAAGGATTAGCAGGTAAAGCAATGGAACATCTACAGAGAGAACGCGTCCGGTCCAGGGTCTTTGGAGCCCTTACACGTATTAGGCAGGTTTGCCGAAAATCCCAACGAACTGTGCAATTTAGAAGCATTGCCCGCGTCGAAAGAGTCGCTGAGCTTGCAGTGGGAAGATGTCACTGTACTACGATGCGGCGCCTCTGCTGTTACCCAGTACAGATCAAGCAGGCTCGTTGAAATCCAGAGTCTTCAGCTCAAAAGGCCACAAATCAACCCCTAAGCAGATCTTCGCTTTAGTGAGCGAGGCATCGAAATGGAGCCCAGTACTATCCGAGGTTATCGAAAGGTCGCAGCTCTTGCAACTTGAGCGGAAGGTACGTCGATGCAATTCTCTCCAGCTAGAAAGGTACTGACTGACCTAGGAGTCATGTATCATGTAGCTGTCTCCAAACATCGCCCTCTTACTAGTCCATGACCTCCTCCTTACCAAGCGTGGCATCTCTGCCCCTTCTTCGCATCCCCTACGACTTGCTGTTGAGAGACACAAGGCTCGGCTTAATGCAGAGCTTACCAAGGCAAAGTTGAGAAAGGGAGTTGCAACCATCGAAGCTCTGCGGGCACAAATAAACGCAAAGAGTGGAGGAGAAAAGCCGGGATTCAGAGAATGCATTTTTGGGAGTGAGCCCGAAAGTGAAGCTGGTCTTGGAGATTGGCCTCACCCCCGATGGGTGCGAGTCAATACGATCAAGTCGGACTTGAATGAGCAACTGGGAACTACATTTTCCGGCTACAAGATCACAGAAACCCTCGAAGAAGTGCTGAGAAATCCGAATACTTCGTCAGAGAAGCTCATCCATGTCGATATGCATGTACCGAATCTCCTTGCTTTGCCACCTGCTACAGATCTATCAAAGACCCCTGCGTACCTCAACGGACATATCATATTACAAGATAAAGCCTCATGCTTTCCTGCATACTTTCTCAGCCCCAGGTCTGAAGACGGCGATTGCTTAGACGCTTGTGCTGCTCCGGGAAACAAGACTACGCATCTTGCTGCTATCCTACATGATGGTCGAGCCGCAGCTCAATCCAAAATTTACGCTTGCGAATGGGACAAGAGCCGAGGCTTAACATTAGTAACGCTCCTCAAAACGGCTGGTGCTCAGGAATCTGTGAGAGCAAAGGTGGGGCAAGACTTTCTAAGGATTGATCCTTCGGAATCTCCTTGGGATGGCATGGGTACACTTCTGCTAGACCCGAGCTGCTCGGGCAGTGGGATTGTAGGGCGCGACGAAAAGATGAACGTCGTGCTTCCTAGCAAAGAGGCCGGCGAGCTACTCAAGGTACAATCTAAGAAGCGGAAGAGAGAGAAACCCGTAAAGGCCGATCCAAATGTTCACGATGTTTCGGAGGACATCTCGAACGACGAAGACAAGCCGTCAGACCAACTCTCAGCTCGACTTACAGCTTTATCAACGTTTCAGCTCAAGCTCCTCTTGCATGCCTTCCACTTCCCAAATGCTCGCAAGATCACCTACTCGACCTGCTCGATCTATCCGGAAGAGAATGAGCATGTGGTAATGAAAGCACTAGGGTCCTCAATTGCGAGAGATAGAGGTTGGCAAATCCTACGCAGAGAAAATCAGGTTTCTGGGATGAAGGCTTGGAAGATCAGAGGGAAGGTAAATGCATGCACGGACTTCGTTACGAATGGTGCTATCATCAAGGAAGAGATTGCTGAAGCCTGCATTCGATGCGAGAAAGGTACACGGGAGGGCACTCAAGGTTTCTTTGTCGCGGGCTTCGTGAGGCAAGTTGCAGATGACGGACCGGAACAGCTGATGGATGAGGACTGGGAGGGCTTCAGCGACAGTGGCAGTGTTTCCTGAGGGAACTAAAGAATCACTCTTGAGTTGAATCTAGCATCATTCCATCGGATCATGACATATGGTGCGCTCTTCATGAGCTTCCTCCAATTGAGCAAGTACACGACCTGTACGCGGTGCTTCAACAGATTTTCAAATAGGTTTCTCACGCCTAATATCTAACTTCGAATGACATGGAAATGGCTATACGTATTGACATCTCCTATTGCTAGACGAGATAAGCTCGTGCTCTATCTGACACCAAACACCACTTCTTCACAAGGCCTATGGGCCAAGAAGATGAAATCTTCAACGACGTCAAAGTCCGAATTCAAAAGAACAAGCTATCTTCGACTGGTCCTCCTCGAGCTCTAAACGTATTAATTCCCTTTGGTAATTCTTTCCATATCGCCTGTAAGAGGGCCTCCGTGGTAGAAAAATTGTCTGTCTCTCCTCCTTAATGACCTGCGGAGCATTCTTCTTAGCAACCCGCTTCTGATTTGCTTCAGGTTTGCTCGATGTAGTCTTCGCTCTCTTCGCTTATTCCTCTGAAGACAGCTGAGCTCCCCCATTGAGCAGTTGGTTAAGGTCCACTGCCTTATTCCTCCAGGACTTGAAGTGCAATTCGTCGCCATAGCCGTCGGGGAACCCCATATTCTGGCGCTCAAATTTCTTCTCCTGCACATCAAAAAGGTAGTCCTTGCGCTATTGAGAAACCGAAAAACAATTCCGCGGCCCGTCAGCTCTTCTCCTATTCCCTCCGCCATGTCATCCTCTCTTCCTTCCTTCCTGCCCCTTTTGCCACCTCCCATATCAAAAAGCTAAACAATTCTCATCACACGCATCCTCCAGACAAGTACTCACCGGTGATCAGAAACCCCCTTTGCGGCACCATCCATACTCATCGCTGTAAGGGCTCTGGAGGGGTCGGGAAGATTAGGGCGAATTAGGGACGGTTAGGGGACGATTATTGGGTGCCGGAATATGTAATTATCTAAGTGCTATTCGATCCTGAATTATTCTGTGTTCGCTAGCTAGGCCCAAATATGCCTAGGCCGTCACCAGGCCAACACCATTCCCCCTTATCTCTCACGACAGCAAATAAGGACACAAAAAAGGTAGACATCCTGCCGCAAGCATCACCGAAGAGAGACCATCGTCCTGCTGTAACCAGGATAGTCCACAGAGTGCCTGCCATAAACGTTGTAGAATCTGCCTCAAGTAGACGAATATAGGAGTCACCGTTGCTAATACCTCCCCTGTCCGCTAAGTAGGAATATCCTTATTACCCGAAAGGTTGTCTGCCGTAGAGGAAAGACCTGACTTAGTAAAGGTCTTTCCAAACTAGAAAGTCGTAATATCATAATTGCACACTGGAATGATGCAGAGCAGAAAACAGAATATCGACAGCCTGTTATAAGACGGTAACCCGGCGTCAATCTGGTCGATCTTCAAGCCGGATAAGAATCATTTAAATCAAATATTCGTGAAGTCGTAAAAGCAGAAATAGATAAAGCTGAGAGAGGATCGATAGAGCTGAAAGAGGTAGTATCCTACCATAAAATAGATACCCGGCACGGAAACTAAAACGGCTTAAGCTAGGCAGGAGATATCATTCAAGAGGCTGTTCCGCAGTAAGGTCATTGATTACAGTATTAGTATCTTCGGAGGCGGTGATAATAGCAGGGTCTCGTAGCGTATTATAATCATTCGTAGAAGCATTCAGCTGACTTCGTAAGTCCGATACTTCAGTTAAGAGTGCGGAGTTCCTAATCATAGTATCGGCCAGAGCTTATCGTACTCCCAAGAGATCCTCAACCTCTCCATGCACTTCTTCTAGCTGGGCGAGAGCTTGCTTTAGTCGCCTTCAAGCCCGTGAATAGTAGGATCGAATGTCATTGCTAGTGTTCCTATTGACGACATCATAGCATCATTTCCTGGGACGTGCTGGCCCTCGAAGCAAGTTTTTGTCTTTTGGCGATGTGGACTCGATTCCCAAAATTCGGCAAGTCTGTACTTGGCTGCGATTCCCCACACCGATGTCTTCCGCCTGAGCTTCAATCATAGCGATGTATTCAATCAATCCTTGCTCCACTTCGATTTTGACCTCTCGGGACAGAATTTCTCCAATTGCGTCTCCGCTCTCAGCTCTTTGTTCGCAAAGACGAAACTGCCGAGCTTGACGGTATCGAAATCACCTTCAGCAAAGTATTCTCCGACTGGAAAGCAATTCCAGAAACTTTCATTGACTCCTAGGCTCATCAACGCCCGACAAAACCCAAGGAAATTTCGGAAAACCCGGGCGTCTTTGGTTTGGTGGGCTCAAGAGCTCTAGTATCACACATTTCAGCAGACCAACCATTCTAAAAATTTCAGTTTACACGTTAAAAAGTGAAGTCTGAATCTATAACACCGCCTAGCACCATAAGAACCGCTTTCCCGCGGGCCACATGCGAAAGTCCCGGGTGTGTGACGATGTTTCGAAGGTTAAAATGATGAAACCCGTTTACCACGAGAAGGTGATTACTGTAGAAAAAATAATTGCGTGTGTTCATGATCGGGAATGAAAGTATACAAGGTGCGCCAGCTTCGCCTCGATCATCTCCATCTCCTTCGCGGTGACGGGCTCGCTCGGGTCTCGTCCTTCTCTTCCACGCCCTTCAAGATCGATCCCAGCTCCTCGTCCAAGCACCCTGCTCATCCAGCATCTCTCGGATACAGTCTCCCTCGGGGAGTGCTATCAGATACTCAAAGCATTTACCTGAAATCCAGATACCTGCCCGACTCTTCGACGACACATGAAGCTGGTAATAGGATGCGACAAGGGTGAAGGATGCCTCTGAGAGTATTTCATTATCGGTTCCGCGCGGGTGGGGCGTGTGCATTCCACCTAGCATGCAACACCCACCAACCCAACATGGCTCCTCTGCAGCGATGTCAGTTTTGCGATATCCGCGCGATATGGGTTTTACGAATTGGTATCAACGTAGAATTGTAGCAAGGGATCGTTACAATGGTGTACGTGCGGTGAGTGAAAGAGGGTCGAAGCTGGCGATTGCCAGAGCCTCTTTGGACAAAGAAAGCTGGGAAGGAGCACAAGCAAAGCTCGGGAAGGAAAGTGCAGCTCGTGTATCGGGTGACCCTTCGTACCACAGTATTCAAAATCGTAGGTAGAAAAAACCATGCCATAATCCTATTTGCCGAAAAAGATGATCAAATATTCACAATCCGAGCTTGAAACCGTGCTTGAATGGGCGACCTCGCTTCTTTTTGGGTAGCACTGTCCCATTCCTTTGCGCTTCGTCCTTTGTGAGTGAAGTTCGCCCGCATTTGGCCCTTTGTTACAAACATGGCAGGCCATTTTGCGCCTCGTTCCTCTCTTTTCATCTTGGATTTAACAATATCGACTACCCAGGCGTCACTGAGGTCAACGTCATCGGGAGGGTAATGATTAGGCTTTGTAAGTTTCTTTGGTCTCTCCTCATCATAGAAGTAGTCAGGCGTTTTAGGGAGGCCCTCTTTCCACTTTTTTTTTCGTGTTATTGTTTACCTAGGATCGAGGCGACGGTGTTTCCTTTCGACTCGTGTAGTTTCTTCTGCTCTTGTCCGGGTGCCTACCGCTTGCCAGTCCAACTTCACAATCTCCCTGTAATCGTCTCATTCATTCCTTTCCCTTTCAAAGCGGTATAGGTCTGTGCTAGATAGTCTCCGTACTCTGCCTTCAACCGTAGTTCGGCCATCATATTAAAGATTCCCACCAAGGCAAATCATGTTGGAAATCAGCATCTCAGCCCTATTATGGCTTGGCATGTAACATAAGTAGCAGTCAACATCCATAGAATAACAACAAGCCGTCATCAAATTCCAACAGGTCATAAGCCCGGTTTAACGCAAAATCGTCACTACGACGGCTTCCTTCGTAAGGACAATTATCCTTACGTCGTATCAGATTAGCTAGAAAAGAGGTATCGATCGACGTCCGCTGCGTCAACACACAAGTCACTATACACCTCTACGGCAATCTCAGCGCGATTCCATCAATCTTTACAAATCTACCTCCGTTCTACGATACAATATCGACTCTATTAAGGGCCTAAGGGCTGGGACTCCTACGAAATAAAATCGGCCACAACGCTGCTAATGGCAGTGATTGCGGTGCTTAAGAGCTAGGAAACAGGGGAGAAAAGGGAGGAAAACGGAAGCGCACCAGGCACGAAGGAACAAACACCCTCTCGAGGCCACCATTATCATCACGACAAGGCTCTAGGGGAGGACGGTTTAGAGAGCCTAGACACGAAGGAACACATACCCTCTCGAAGTCTACAAAGGCAAACGTCACTCGATACACTCTACAGCAAGTCACTCGGAAAGCCCTATTACGATAGGCACTCAACAAGGCAATCAGGGGAGGATTACAGATAAGGATATACTAGAAGCCCGTATATCACGAAATCGAGATAATCACTCCACAACAAGCCACTTCAACACGTCTAAAAGCACTCTTCCCGATTTCCCTCTACGCAGAACGAACGAATCGAGCGGAGGTTTACGGGTTTAAGGAGGCTTCAAAGCAGGACACACACACACAGGCAATGGATTCATGGAAGCTACAGCTACAGCCTCAGGGGGAGCAATATAGGACTTCGCTGCAGGGGGAGTGTTGGAAATCAGCATCTCAGCCCTATTATGGCTTGGCATGTTACATAAGTAGCAGTCAACATCCATAGAATAACAACAAGCCGTCATCAAATTCCAACAAATCAAAGGCCATCTTTTGCATGTATCTTCTCGTATCTTGATTGCATTCCATCGCCTAATAGCTCCACGCGCTTCCTCCGCCGCCGTCCACCATGGCTCGCACTGGATTAGATTGGATGCACATTCCAGGCCATTCAGGCCCGCCCCCCTCCCCGTCCGTGGTGTGATAAGTAGGATGCTTCCTGGGGTTGCTGCAACTGCCTGCCTCGTCGCCTGCTGTTCGTCTTTCGAACAGGTCCCATCCAAACGTGAGGCAATGACGTTCGTCCGTCGATGGAGAGCTTCTTCAATCAGATCTAGAAACTTTAGAAACCGAGAAAATATAGTGATTGACTTGCGGGAGTTTTCTCTTGGATGGTCTTGCATGTCTGGCGTATCGAATCTAATCTTTTGGAGGCAAGGACTTCATTGCTCATCTGCGTCACTATTTTTAGCCACCGTTTGCGCTTGTCAGTCATTGTCTCTACATCATATTCATCTTCAACGATCCTTTTATCCTCTTCTTTATCCTCAACAAGGCCCTTGTCAGGATATAGTCTGGGTCATCGGTGTCATCTATATCATCTGCATCTTCGTCATCGGCGGGTTTTTTTGTCTCTGCGGTTGCTGACTTGGCCTCAAGTATTGATAGTAGGTCTTGAGCTAATTGTCGTTTATCTGTAGATGCTGATGCCCTGATTGCGCCGATACGAATATTGGTAATATTAGTTATTATCTCTTTGCGATTGACTGGTATACTGTCATCTACCAGCTGCGTATGTGCCGCGGATCGCTGAGCTCGCGTAGCCCAAACGAGTGCTCGCTTCGCCGACCCTGCCGTCCCAAAACCTGCATTGCTAGTACTATGACCGCGTCTCCTAAGAGTGTCGATGAAAAGTTTGGTATATACTAAGACCATGTCCTGTTCAAACGTGTCCAGCTCTGGCGTTTGCTCCGTAATCTTGCAGCCTGACGGAGCGGGGCGCAGGGACAACGGGGGCATTTCCACTATCAGACGAGTCCGAAGCGGACTCGCTGCTGGAGCTGGAGGAGTCGGAGTCGGAGCTGGATTCATCTTCCCCATTCTCAGGGTCCGAATCACTGTCATCGTCCGGCGGCGGCAAGTCCATTGGTGGCAGATTGGCCTAAAGAAGTTCATGCTTAGCGCAAGTGTCACGTGAGGAAAACAAGGGGCAAACATATGCAAACCGACCTGGTATCGCATGACGTCGTAAATTCCCGTTAAGGTATCATGGATACCTTCGAGGGTTTTGGTCTTTTCAATTTCGACCGCGAGGAACTCGGGCTTCTTGTGCCCACCAAACCGGTTTAGCACGCGTTGGTGCCTCGTGAGCACCGTATCAAACACTTTACACGCGGCCATGACGCGCGCGAAAGGCGTATAGCCTCGGTCACCAGGGACCAGATCACGGCGCACCGTTCTAAAACGGCGCAAACGAGTTCGCAGCGCATAGTTGGCGGCAGCCACCACCGAGGGACGATGCGGGATCTAAAATGCCACTCCAGAGGACACTGCTCCTGTTCGATACCGTACATCAAGTCTTGCTTGAAGTAGTGGGGCAGGCAGTTGTTCCAGAAGTTGTCGACGGCGTTCTCGTAGAAGTCGGGTTCCTTGATCCGGTCATAGTACCACTTGACTACCGATTTAGCGAGATACTGCGAAGGGTGTTAGTAGGGCAATCTCAGATAGAAGCATCGGAATACGTACTTGAGACATCTTGTGTGTATAGGAGGAGTTTTCGAAGATTGGTGTAGAGAGGTAGTGTTGATAGACGAATGATATTGATAGTTAGAGTTGTGGACGAAAGCTGGTTCGGCGCTACTCGTAGTATGTGCTGGTAACGTACTTAGACTGTATTCATATGGATGTCGAGCGATGAATCTTTGAAGCCTTGCTGGAACTTCCGGTCTTCAACGGTGATTCCCAGAAGATTATTGCAACGGAACCAAATACCAGCAGTAGCACCAGGCGATGACAAACGAGTCTTTGTAGTACTGAGAGTTTAGTACATTGACATTGTTGGCATTGGTATAGCGCATGGCAACAGGGTCCCCTTTCACCTGGAAAACATCGCCTAGCTGATTCTCACGGGCAAGAAGAAGTAGCCAGTGATGTGGTTCGCCGATGCTCTGTTCTTGTCGGACCAGACTAAGTTCCATCGCCAAAATCGCGGTGGGAGGAGGGCTGTCTGCCCTTTTCCATTCTGTCGTGCCTTCTCGACGTCACCAATCCCTGCCTTCAGAGGTCATATATTCCTATTATCCACGTGTTTGAATTTGTGAGCTAGACATCTGGGGCAAGGTTGTTCATCTTGACATCGATGTTTTTGGAGGATGATTCCGGCCAGGCACTCCTCTTAAGCCTCGCTGCTCGTGGTACACACGGTGGGCGAAAGAAGCCAGTGTATAACCTACAACTGTTGTAGGGCTAGTATGAGATCTTGTGCCATTCCTTCGAGAGATGCGACGAAATACGCGCTCAGAAAAATGAGTACCCAGACGCAGGGTAGGATAATATGAACGTTCGCAAAGCGTCCAGCCAACGGCAAGGTATGGTTGATGTAACGTAGCATTTTACAAAAGAGATTGGGGACAACATTGCAGATACCCAAGACAAGACGTCCAACCAGCTTCATAATATAAAGTGCCGAGTGGTAGCAAGTTGTGGCAATAGGTAGCAGAGGTTGGGGACGATTCTTAGAAGGCCCAAGATGCAGCTTCGAATCAGGGTCTAGTGCCCAGCTGTCACGCATGGCGTCTAAGGGGTCGTCGCAGAGCTTGACGCAGAGAAAGTCGGCGAAAAGGTCCAGATATGGGGATAGTCCAGGTGTCTGCTTGAGGAATGCTTCGAGATACTTCATAGGTATATCACTCAGCGATTGTAGTGAAACACCAAACCAGATGGAGGATGTTTCAGGTGGGTCTGACTTGTCCTTTTGATCGCCGTGGAGCTTAGGGTCCAGCATTCGGACTACAGCGTGTTGGCTCGGTAAAGGGTGCTCAGGCTTGTCTCCAGGGATTTCACTGTGCGGTTGTCTTTGAATATTAAGCAAAGGCTTCCCTATAAAGATTATAAAGGCGTCCCGATAATACGCGGTACGGCTGGGTGATTGAGCAAGTATGATATATAGAAGAGCCCCAACGAGGTGAAAAGCAAGATCCCACAGCCATCTAGAAGGCAGTAGGTATATATGTAGGTCCGGTAAAGTAGCCTTGCTTTGAGTGGTAGTAACAACTCATCTATACGCTACCATATCAGTAAGTGTTTTTTTGTGAGTCCAAGTACTATTTCGCTCGACTACTTCCGCGTCTTCTGAAGGTGACCGTACACCCCTCAAATGCCCTTCATGCTCCAGTCAAAGCTTGGTCCTTTTGTGATAGTGTTGAGCGTCGTGCCAAGTGAGCGTTATTCGATTTCGTTCAACTGCCCGGCAAGCCAAATTCTGAACCTGAGACTCATGTGACGTATCTGAATATTGTTCTTCACACCATAAAAAAAGGATTGGGTTCGCATCGAGGCGAAGTTAGATCTTGGTGTTCTGAACACCCTTAATGTATTTACCCTCGTCTCTATCCACACCAAAGCAATCCATACCTAGACCTAGTAATACTATATTTTGGCGCCCAATAGTGGCAGACACCTCCATATACCGTGCTAGGGCGGCTGTCGTCGGAGTGTGGATGCGAGCTAAGTAGTCATTTGGCGCAACCTTTCTAGTTGATCGGTCCGACCTCGCTTCATATCTCTCCATTGGATGTGCTCGCGGCTGCCTACAATCCTACCTGCTATATGTCTTTGGTAGTGCATTGCAACATCGAGCTTCAATGCATGCTCTTCGATCTGGGATCGCGGTCCGTCTAGAGAAGAGAATGACAAAGATTGTACAGATGCAGAAGGCGAGCGGTGTGACAGTTGATTTCGCAATCACACGAGGCCCAAGTGTCCATATTGCGGTGGGGGAGATAGCGACCGTGAAGATCGGTGAAGATGCATTAAGGCTCATGGTAACAGTACATGGCATGTCCATTTACGCAGCCATTGCGAGACTTTTTCTTGGAATCAACTTCCCAGCAAGCGTGATATGGGTTGAAGCAAAGTTGCGGGTCATACCAACAGACCAATGTGAGGGTAAAAACACCCTGTCGAGTCGTGTTTGGGAGAAGCCATAATACTGAAAAGAATTCATTCCATTAGCAACCAATTAGCCGTCGTAGTAGACCTATCCTTTGGTCACATTGGCATCTCTGGGACCATTCGGGGCCAGCATGACGTTGGGCATCATGGAGAGACCAGTAGGCCGGATGGAGCTATTTTGGCGACCGATTTGCTTTGCTAGCATCTCTGCGACGTGAAGTACCCTGGCCTTCCTCCTCCTCAACTTCTGTCCTCTGCTTGGAAACAGGGTCGCTGGTGTCACTGACACCGCATCCAGTATTTCTCTCAAAGCCATTGACTCTGTTCACGTTGTCATTTCCACTCTTACCATCATCACGCTCAGAGCGACGACGACGGTGGCCTGCTGGCATCTTTGCAACCGTACTCTTCCTCGATGCTATCAGCTGGGGGACTTGCCAACCGGTGAAAATGCACACCCGAAAGTGACGATACAGGTGGTGCTGATGTTTTTAATTCAAGCTGTTCAGACCCGCATTACCATGCGTTCTAGAGACCTCGACTGCTTCATTGAAAAGTAACAAAACGAGAGGGGAAAAAACTGTTTTGGATCATTGAGTAGCCAGTTTTTGTTCAAGACGTCGCTGCTGGAGATCGCTTTGGGTAACAGGACAAGGACCTTGTGTTTTAGCATTGTACTGAATGGTGCTGGACCTTTTTTTCGACCCGCGTGGATCCTTGTAAATTGCCAAGAGAGCATGATTGAATGTTTCTTTCGTGTCCGGTCCTAGCTTTAGTACCCGCTCTTCTTACTCTTCCTGTCTTCGGAGCTCCTCTTGTTCCGCCAACAAATCGTTTCCCAGACTCAAAAATCTCTTATTGGTTTCGCGATGTTCTTTCCGATAGTCGTTTTGGAATGACTTAAAGTTGTTCGTGCTCGAAATCCAACCATGACTTGTGCTCGATCAAAAGGTGTAGTGCCTTGATCAGCTGAGTATGGCTCCGTATTTCCATACTCCGACCAGAATCCCTTCGGATTACCATCTGTATACTTATTGGCAAGCTTGGCGTACTTCTGTCTCAGGAAGTGCTTAGCTTTTATAAACGGCCACCAGTTCCGGCATTTTTCTCCTGGAGCTATATCACAAATGTCAGAGATCTGGAGCTATGCAAATCCTAATTCGGAAGCCCTTGTCCTGATGCCCTCGGCATCAAAACACATCAAGACCAAGTTTGAATTGCGAAATTTCGCTTGATGTCAATCATCTTCTTCACGACATCCGACATGTATGCATCGGGTCCTTCGTCGTCGTCCATATATGAGCCTGTCCCGAATTCTTCGTGTAGATTCGTAGTCTGAACTTCTCGGTTGAGAGAAATGCCTTTTCGATCCGCCTATTCATATCATAATACGCAAACCCTTCAGGCATTCTGTGTTGCTACCATTTGTTTGAGGCTGTGTCAAACGTTTTTGCGGCCTTTTATTTTGTTCCAATAGGTACTGGACAGCAGCTTTTGCGTAAATACTAAAGTGTACTATGGACTCCGCTGTTTCGGATCGAGGTTTGACTGCACGATCTTAGCCACCCAAGCGTCGGATAGGTCCATCTTGGTTGGAGGAAAAAATTCCTTAACATGTTGAGCATTGCCTTTGTCTAACATTTCGACCTTTGGAATTGGCTCATCGTAGAAGTAATCAGTGGCTAATGGGTTCTCCTTTGACCATCTGGGCAATATTTTGGATAGATGCGAGAATATTTTCTTTGCGTATGATGTTCTTGACGAACTAATGATCTGCTTTAGAGAGAGATGCAAGAAAGCCTGAGAAGATGTCTGATCGTCTGCGGGTTTCTTGGCCGGGATTTAAATTTGGGTAAAAGTACGCTTCGTCCCCGTAATCTGCTTTTTCGAGGCTTGCGGTTGATTATCCTAGGCTTTTCCTGCTTTGGTACGTCTTCCGGAGGTGTGTCGAGGATGAGACTTCCCTCATGGTTCGCTAAGTCTTCTGAACGAATCTCCTCTTCTAAAGCTGTAACAACAGCCCAGGTGGGCTTCTCTTCGTCGGTATAGAAGAAGTATGTCTGAGAAGGATCTTTCTTCATCTCTAATTTGGTCGGTTCTTGGTAATTCGAGGAATGTGATGCTCCGTCAGGGTCACTCCTGTACCGGTAATAAGATCGAAAAAGTATTGGCTCTTATCGCTGCCTTGTCACCTCGTACCCTGCGATTCGTTTTCTTCTTGATCTCTTATGACAGACCATGCTTGTACTGTTTGCGACCGCACATTCGTGTTTTGAAGATTTCGCAGAGAAGTCAGAAGTCCGAGGTTTTCGGCTGGCCGTAAGATCCCGTAAGCTTGACACGCATTCCGTGATATCTTCCGACATAATCTGCCTGCTTCTGGCTTCGACACACAGCCAGTCCATCATCTCTTGACCAGATTTCCTCGCGTTGGGCTCCTTGTCCTGAAGTTCCTGTCTCACTTCCGCCTCCATGCGTATCCGTTCAGCCGCCTTCCATTCCTCCCTCAGCTCCTCTCCCATCTTCTCCTTAAGGGCCTTGATTTCGTTCCCGAGTATCTCTTGTCTCATAGACTCTCGTGCCTCCGCAAGAGCTTCGTTGGACAGACTCTTGAAGTAACGATCATGCGCGTCCCTTTTCATTTCTCGGACCACTTCTTTGGTCAAGGCGTTACGTGCATCGACAGTGGCTTCCTCCTTGGCCGCAGCTAGCATAGCCTAGCTTTCTTTAAATCAGCTGCCATGGTTGTAGAGGTTGAAATTATAGAGGTTGAAAATTGGTGGATTTAAGAGGAAGTCTTAAGATGCGCGAAAATTGAAGTGAGATTATCCCTAACTCGTCGAATTCATTTCAATCCCGGATCGCATTCCACACACAAGCACTCATGAGAGTCAAGGGACCAGATTTGATTGCTGGTATCCTCAATACCCCTCTCTGCCTGCACAATAACCATCCATTTGTATATACCGTGGATATCGGGTGAGTTTCGCCTCTGGCTTGAAGAAAGGGTCCAGATCAGTCAGAGCAACAAGCTCCTTGTTCGTATGGAGATTGTTCGGAATGCGTATTCCGAAAGCTTGAGGCCAAACTGCTGCATATCAGAGGCATTCCTATCGCGAAGGGATTGACTTACTATATCCTGTGACTGCAAGGTCGGGATCCTCATCCTTGATTTCGATGGGGTTTTCGAGGGCATTCGTATTACCCATCGCAGCATCCTCCTCCCCAGTCTTCGCTACAGTCTTGCCTTCTCTCACGACAACCACTCTCCCCCGAGCATACCTCTCCTCTCCATTCTCACCCCAGCTTTTCCCTCGCCTGCCTCTCCATCTCCTTTCACATCTCCTCAAACGCCTCCCGCTGGTTCTCGTCGGTCGTCTGCGGATTGAGTGTCGCTGACGCCAAGTTCGCATAGCTCCCGTGCCTACCTCGGAAGTTCTTCAGCGATTCGTTCTTCGCTTTGGAGTTTATTTGGAGGTAGATATCTTTCATAGTCTTCTTCTTGCCCTTGTTGGCATTTTTCCCTTCCTTGTCTGATCTGTCCTTGCCCTTGCCTTTGCCTTTGCCCCCCGCATCCCCAGTAGCCTGTTTGAGATGACGCTTGGAGGGCACGACCGGTTTCTCCTTCTCATGCGCTCTCCCAGGTTTACCGCTTCCAGGCTTTTCAGGCGGCTTTCCTCCGCCCTGTTCGCCACTGATACCCACAACGCCCTTCTCTGCCTGCATAACAGTGACCTATTTATATATCGAAATGTGGGGATCTTGAAAGAATTGGATTACACCCGGATGAGATGATCATGAGAACAGCCATTAATGACTGCTTAAATATAAGTTGGTCTGTGTATACACCCCTACTCGTCACGTTTCCTCCACACGCGACGTGGAATCGGAAGCACCTAGCTTCTCATCTTCCGTGAGGCTTGAATCGACGCCGTTCCAGTGTTCGCCTGCTCTCTTCGGGTGATCAAGACCAGAACAACATGGCACAACATACAAATGCTGCCACAGATCTAACTATCGGTGAAAAGTGTGACGGGAGATGATTGTGGCGTGATGGCATCCCATCCTGCAGAATAATAATCAGTCATGTGTCTTATGTACCCTGACCTTCCTGGATCTTCTACCACTTAGATGACTTGAAGTCCGAGAAAGAGTAGATTGAGTAGATGAATCCAGCACTCATTTTCATCTTCGTGTATCGATCCAGCTCTTCGTGTATTGACTCAGCATGTCCCTTGAGCAGAACGAATTTACCATCAAACTCGAGGTTGTCGGTCCACGCAAAATGTTGAAAGACAATCCCAATCAGTGAGGGCGTCCAGAGGAGAGAGCTCATGAAACAGATGCGATGGAACCGAGTTCTTGAAATCGTAACACTGGTTGACATTAGGGATTTTTGGTATACAGTTCTCATTCGGCGGTAGGATCCCAGAATCTCCAGCTAGTTCCAGAAACTTCCTCAAAAGGGCTAAATTGAACGTTGATGTATGCCATGCAAGGGTTATGGTTTGAGTGAGTCCCGCTTTTTGTGCACTCCAGAGTACTACACTGCCTTACCTTCATCCTCATCATCTCATTTGCAAGTTTGGTAAGAGCTTCCTGAGATAGACCGGACTCGTATGTGGTCTTGTAATCTTTTTCTCTCTCCTAGGTACTAGGCAGGTGGTTCGAATCACCATCCAATTGGAAAGAGGGTACAGCTGTCACTGGCGAGTAAAAGACTATCGAAGGGAACATTCTCTCTGGTTCAACACTCGCTCGACGCGTGTTGGGTTCAAAGCGTTTGTTAAGACAGCGACAACATATCTATGGTATATAGGTAAAGCTTAACGGATTTTGCACCAGTTTAAAAGGTGGTGAATAGAAAAGATTGAAGTATGCTTTCGTCATACCATATGCACGAGCACAGCGTTACTAAAGAGGAGAGATAGTACGGCACAAGTCGACTGATTACTGTAGGTAAGGTATATGCATGGGAGGCTGGATGAGTAGCTTCAAACCATGCTAGATCTCGTGTGCGATTTGGTCGATGCGGGGCTTCTGCACGAAGTCGTTCTTCGTTCGTAGAGTAAATATGTAGGTGGAAGAAAGGAAATTTTGATGATCAGTGGGGTTTAAATGTAGAGAATGCCACAACAGATTCACCACTAATGTGTGAATTTTCGACAAAAAGAATGAAGATTATCCAGTGTGTCAATGCTGGGGTGAATTCCATTGGGCGTGACACTACTATTGCTTCACCCCAGTCCGTATTATGTGAGAGTGGAACAGTGACTGCTGATTTAACACTTTTTTCACCTAGATAGATTAATAAAGAGGTCACAAGTGATTCGCCCATGGCAAAGTATACAGTCGATCCTGTGCGGCTATGATGCACACAGCCTTTGAGAAGAGGATAGAGTAATAGGTATAGGGTGTATTATTCTTTTGCGATAATCGAATATGTCGCCCGTCACATTGGATGTTCCAATTTGCTTCCCATTCCGCGTCCAGCTTAACTGAACGAAAGGCTCGAGTTAATGTAATGCCAGTACCTAAGATTATCTTGGTGGAGACGAGGAAGCATGAAGTATCATCCTCTTGGATGGGAGTCACGAATTTGGAATCTCTATTTCGCAATGGTACATCTGAATGAACGTCATAGTGTTTCGTCGGGGGGGGGGGGG